>FTLJ01000198.1:0-162389 GCA_900155495.1 Porogramme epimiltina
GTCAGCCTTCGCGCATCCGGTCCCAGCGCGCGATGAGACCACAGCGCCCACATCGTACTTCTTTTCCAAACCTGCTTCATCCTACAGTGAGTGGTCGCCTTTCCATTTCCCCTCGCCATTCGCTGCAAGCCCCTTGCCTGTCTTTTCGCATTCAGTGTCAAAACTCCTTCATCCACTCCCCCTCGACAACGCTGTTTCCGCACATACACCTGGAAGCGGAGACATATGCAGACTGATGCGAAGAGGAGAGAGACGGGCATGGGACCTGCGCAGGTTATGCGCCTTCAGGTTCGTCGTCTTTCTTTTACTTCCTCTACATCCATCCCTCTTCTTCGACACGACGCTACCTTGCGATTCGGATGCGCCCCTGCACGCCGCTCCCATCCTTTCATGAGAATCTCTACTCCCGTTCTCCTCCCTTCGCAAATATCAATAGTCTAATATTCCCCTTCATATCCAACTCCAGACGAACGTGAGGCTCTGCTCCGTGTTGTTGCTTCAGAACACCCATTCGAACCATCTTTGCCACATACCAGTTGGGTATCTGGACAACGTCTCCTGACGGAGGTAATGCTCTAGCTGAAGGCGGTCTAGCACAAGCTACAAGTTAGTGCACCTTAGAGGGCCTCGACAACGACGCGCACTACAAACGGCTTAGTGCCTATGCACACGCCTCTGTCCCAATGTGCTACTGTACTGCATTACGTGCAGCATAGCCTTTGTGCGTCGTCGCTGCGGCTTGAAGGTACGTTCTTCCACCCGTACCCTCGACGACCGGCAGCTTAATCTCCTTTTTCACAATCCGTCGTACTGCGTTCGCATCGGAACGACCCCCTCAGACAAGAGTTGAATACGGTGCTCACATCCCCGTTGGAAGCGTCCATCACATCATAGTATCAAAATGCGATTGCAGTGTATGTCTTCGCTGGTTTATAAGTGGGGTCGCGTCCACTAACTGCCTCTAGACCCAGCCACATGCTTTCCATATCGCCAGTTAGCAGTCGTATTTGCCTACAGATCGGGCTCTCTACCCTCCCTACATTGTTTCCGTCGCCCTTCAGGTCAAGACTGTTATCGCGTCAACCCCGTCACAACGATGTCCACATCATTCATATTCCCTCCACAATCACGACCTGTGTCTGGAGCCTCTCTCGACCAGCCGAAGATGATGCGCTGAATGGTCATACGGTGGATGGACAAGAGGAGGGTCCCGATGTCAACGGCGATATGTATGGTGAACACGGTGAATCCGAAACGGTCTCCGATGGGACCTCCTTTCCGTACCTTCCATGGTACCCCGAAAGCGCACATTTCGTCCGGCAGTGGTGGCCAACACTCTCTTCCGTCCCACGGCTCAGCTGTACCGTGGTCCTCCTCGCAGACCACGAGCCCGACACCCACCGCACGCGCTACGTGCTCGCCCAACACTACTTCAAGGTCCCCCTCGTGGAACGTGACGAGGTGGAGCAGCTTCCCGAGCGGGTGGCAAAGGTGGTCGCCGAGGTCCTCTCCCCACCCAGCAACGGATTCGCGCTACCGCTGTACAGCTGCCTCCCAAACGGCCGCATCGTGGTCGAGCATCTGGCGTCGGACGACCAGGGCTGGCCGATCCCGTCGCCCGCGCCGATCACCGCCGCGCGCGACGCCGAACCATCGATGATGCGGTCGGAGCCGTTCGAGGCCGTGTGCGTGTTCGACGACATCGACGAGGAAGTGGATCCGGACGGGGCACAGGAGCGGCCGCGGCCGCTGATGGCGGTCGACTTCGGGCACGCGGTGTGGATCGAGTTCGTGTTCCCGCTCGACGACGATCGCCAGTCGAAACGGCGGCTGCGGACCGGGACGAAATGATGTATGGGCTGGCGCTTCCGGGAGACGGGAGCTCGGCGGGCTCGTTGGAGGGTGTTGTGAGGACACTGGAGGTACCCGAGGAGCTGTTTTTGGATGCGGTGGAGACTATCAACATCGACCAGAGCCAGGACGCAATCATTATCTCGGTACGGGACGGCAAGATCTTCATACTTTGCTATGAATGAGACATGTCGCTTCACGACCGTACATCAGGGCCCCGGTAGTGGCGAAGACACTGTAGGGGGGAGTGGGTGGGAGATTGGATCGCCGACGTCTACGGTATCAACTTGCATTCCATTTTCGGTAGTCTGGTTTTCAGGTAGTTGGACCGGACATTCACTGTATCGCCTAACCAGGCAGCATGTATCACCAGGCCTCGAACCGACATACCCTGTCTTAGTTTCAGTACACGAGCCAACTAGCAGGATGACCCGCGCACAGTATCTTCACCCAGCACAACCATATATAAACTCTGGTGCAAATAACATCGTAACACAATACCCTCAAAATACCTGCATTACGTAATCGTGTACATTGTATTGGTGGGCGTCGGTGAGAACAGTGAGCTGAAGCGGCTTCGACGTCTTAACCTCCCATCATCCGCTGTTCGTTTGACGCCCGCGAAGTTCACTGGTGACCATGTTTTACCCCTCACCGTCTAAGCCCCCTTGTCCTGAATTCTAGGAAATGTTCGAAAATTTGCCAGCTCGTGACTGTGTCGTTATCTAGAAGGCAGCATTGTCTACGGGTCCGCTTGCACCAACGTCCACAATATATTGTCGAGACGAAGTGAGTCACGGCTCACCCTGGATTCTTTGGGTCGACTCTGACAAAACCATTTTCCAATTCCGTGGACAGGTTGATGTGACGATAGATGGAAGATGGTGATACTGGCGATAATCAGAAGCCCCTCCCAAAGCTCCGCCATCCGCGAGTTTCTCATGTCAGTCGGTGGCGGCGTATGCAATTCTCAAGTGGAGGTCTCTCCAAAACTCCACAAGCCTTGATGTGTTCACGAATTTCTATGCGGGCACATCGGTCGCTTTGACTCAAGGATCGGAAGCGCGACAGAACGTACAGGGCTAGTATTCCACGCTGAACTGAGGTGAGTGTAATTGGTTCCCGGAGACCCCAGCATGCGGTGATACGTGCTTCTATTGCAGATCTCTCAAAAAAGTATCTGTTATGCCCTTGTGCCTGGAGAGGAAATGATGCGCCGCGGCATGAAATGCCCCAAGATGTGCTTCCGTTTGTTGCTGTAAGTACAACGTGCCGTTGTACAGGGGCACGCTGAACAGTTCCGCCCTAAAGGCTTCTAGGATGGCTCTGTTTCGCACAGGTAAATCACGGCTTTTTGTGTTGCCCTGGGCGGTAGCCACGTGTTCGTGCTTCCCAATCGCACCATTTGATATGCGACGGCCCCGCCCTGGAATGCGCCCTTATAATATAGAGTCGTGCTGCTGCCCTCGACATCCCCGACATCTGTACCCACTCATCCCGTCTCTTCTCTCTGCCACGTCCCCTTTAGTATGGACGAAGTAATATACGTCGCTCCTGCGGATGAGGATGACCCAGTGTCAGGCCAATTCGGCGTGTTCCCAAAGCTCGACATTGACTCCAATGGGGTGCTGTTTCCGCTCTACTGTCTAGGGAATTGGGCATACGTAAGCTATGAAGGCATTCTAAAGGCAAGTATAGCTACTAAGCGCGAATGCTTAAATGCATCTAACGTGTTCAACAACAGCTCGACGCTATACGCTACAGCACCGAGCCTTATGAAGGCGCACCTCATGGCTACTATATTGTCGACGATCAAGACGACCCCAGTGGTTTGGAGAAAATGATGTTTTCTTTTTTCCAAGGCGAAGACATATATAGTGCTCTCGAGGTATCTCGAAGCGAACGCCGTTTGACACAGGTGAGTGAAGTGTATGTATATGATAATTCGGATTTTTATCGTCACGTTCGCAATATTCAGTCCCCTCATGCCAGCGCTTCCTCCAACACGACAGACACCAGTAGAGCTGTCGGGACAACCATCATTACCACGTCTGCGCCGTCTATCCAGGCTGTGAGTCTTCCGCTTACTATGTGTACCATCTTTAAGTGAGAGCTAATCACCATACAAAGACCCGGAAGTCCATATCGTCTGCAGAGCATTCCGGGGAGCGTTCACCTTCTCCTGGGGGCGCACGCGTGAGGAAGAGCTCGTCTAATAGGTTGGTGCCGATGCCAGACGGTCCACACCCCACGCCATTCCGGAAGCGTATCTTCTCAGATGAGCAGTCGGCTCGTAGCAACTCGTTAGTGCCACTATATTCCGAACACTGGCAGGGTCCAACAGGCAAGTGCCACGCTACTCCATATGGAATTAGACAAATTTTGAGCGTTGTTATGATAGAATACACTTACTGCTTAGAAATAGTACGCTATTGCTACTCTAAGACAGTTATTTCTGTTCATCATGACTCCCCGACAGGGCAAATACGATGTGGTCAGCCATATGCTCATCGATACCGGTAAGTGTACCTCCAAATACCGGTTATGTGACTCCCTGGAAGCTGACTAGGTCTCGATATTCTGATAGCGGAGGCGACCACGTGAGTACACTAGAATCATACATTTCTACACCTGGCCTAACAAACACACAGCTGGATTTTGGCCCACGGATTCGAGGGCATTCGAGGAAAGGAAACATTTTCCTGGCTTGAGAACGATCCAGACAGACGTCAGCACCCGTCTCTCTACCGACACACGGTGGCGAAAGGACCGATACGGGATAGACTAGAATCAGTGACTCAAACGTACACAAATGGGGCTGTTGCTGGTGAGTATCAACACATTTGTCATCGAAGATATTCTTACACTGTCCAATGAGAATTGGAACGATGGGGATCTAATCACAACACTCTTTTCTCTGTGCCTTGCTGGAACTGGGACGAGATGAAACACTGCATATTGGCGTTGGAGTTCCCGTTAATAGCGGCCAAAGCGGTGAACAAATCGTTCCTTTATGGCGTACATGACGGGGTTTTGGGACTTGCTACCCCTAGGTACGTCATCTACGCATTCCGAAATTGAAGTTAATCGCCAAACGCCGATATAACACGTCTCTGTTGTAGGAGTACATCACCATGGAAGCTTCTTTGCAGTAATAACGGCCCTATTGTTTGTTTATTTTCAACTCTCCTGCCTACTACGTGCTCATTCGAAGTTCATAGAGTTTCTGGGGCTCTCTCCAGGGAGCTACTGGGGGACGGCTTGTCGAAGACGTGGGGAACCGTCGTTCACGATTACTAAGATGCGACTGTACTGACCCGGCCCGTTTGTAGCCATGGCAGGTCACCATACGTCTTGTTTACCCGCTGGACAGGATCTCACCACGTGAAGATTTTGACCGTAGTGAGAGGTAAGCATTGGGTACCTTAAGCCTCCCATGTGTCCCGAAAACATTCAGACCACTTTCTTGTTTAGAACCAAGGATGCCCTATACTTCGGTCGCTACTGGCCTTGGTCGATGCATACCCTGGACGCTGGGATACACCCTCCGCGCTTCCAAGAGGGCTGTATTCGTGTCTTCGAGATTGGCAGTACATCGAACTACCCCTGGGCGGTAGCTTTGACGTCAATGACTCTCCTCCTCCCTAAGAAGGTACCTCCCAACCGACTCTCGTGGAGCGATGAAGAGTGGGAGAAAGTAGCTGTCACCGTCCCTACCGCCGACAGCAAGCTTTGCGAGACGGGAACGCTTGTTGTGTTGGATACTGGTGAGACATACCTTGGGATTTCATTGTTACAGATGTTCTGAAATTGAGTGCAGGATGCACTAGCACCTACCTCCCGGAGGAGGTCGTCAACGCAATCGATGAACAATGGATTCCCCGTTTGCTCTCTCGTGGCGGAGCTCTTCGCGCAGGGTCGTCCGCTGAGAATGTTGTGGATGTGCAACACGCCGATCTCCTTTTCGAGTTTGTGGGGGTTGATGGCAAACCGGTGTTGCACAGATGTTCGGCGCGGGAGTTCCTTTCCTCCCCTTGGTACACGCCGCCGATTCGGGGCCCATGGGATGCTGCGAAGGAGGGATTAGAAAGTGACAGGCAGCTTCTTTGTAACCTAGTCTTTCCGATGCGGGATAGGCGGAATATGCCCAAGGTGGGGACACTGGGATTGGTGAGTCGCTATCTCGTGTCGACTATTGCCTCTGTAAATGTTTGATCCACCCTCATATAGAACTTCTTTTGGACTGCGTTCGTGCACCTTAATGCTACAGCACACTCCGAAAGAAGCAACCCGCAGGCGAACGATTCTATGCCATTTGTTCGACTCGCACCTCAACGAGGAATCGAGGAAACGGACGGAACGAAAGTATACAATGGAACGTGTTACCAGGTCAATGAAAATGGGCTGTCCGGATACAAGATGGTTCATCAAGAGCACAGGATGGAGTTTGCTATGTGATCGGTCCCCGCTATCGTGTATGTATACTCTTAGGGTTCAGAGAACGTGCCGGGAGTAGGGGGAGAGGTCGCGAAACTTTGTGAACTAGACAAGCAGTAGTAATTGAGACACCTCATTCGAAAACCACCACCTCGATATGAGTGAAGGCCTCGAGCCACGCACGGCACAGCATGTGGACGCTGCTGTACACGCTTCGGTCGGGCTTTAGCCGGTGTACTAGGGCGGTCGAGGAATTGTGTTGTACGACTCGCATGCACATAGGCACCGAGCCACTTTTTATACCTGCTGGAGATAATCAAAACTACAAGATGCAGATACGACGTTCACAATCCAAAGCAACAAAGCCGCAACCACACCGGCGAAGGCGAAGAACGAAAATCGGCCCTCAGAGCGTCAACTGCACGGGGGCGTTCGACGTCGACAGCTCGATCTTGCCCTTCTCCTCGCCACCCTGCTCCCACGCCACGTAACCCTGCGCGGTGCCCCGCGCTCCGTGGTGCAGCCTGCGACGCGTGCGCCCCTGCCCGCTCGGATCCGTCACAGGCCGCGCCTCCACCGTGGGGCGGAAGAACGTGGACGTGGACAGGTCGAACGTGCCCTCGAACGCCTCGTGCAAGAACGCGCTCGCGCGGCCGTTGGACGTCCGACCGACAGCGGAGAGGTGGCCGTTGAGGGGCATCGAGACGACGTTCAGGTCAAGCGGGGAGTTGATGGTGTGTGCGTCGACAAGGAAGGAGCCGTTGGTAGAGGAAGTGAGGTTTGAGATGAGCGTGAGGGTGCCCTCGATATGACTGGTATTGCCGGAACTATGTCAGCTATGTAGAGCGGGGAGTGAGAAGAGTGCGCACCCATTCTGCGTCCTCATGGTCAACTCCGTGGGTGTCTCTTCGTTGCCGTTCACCAGGTCGGCACGAGCGGTGATGGGCGAGTTGGAGGTAACGAGGTCGAGAGAAGTGAGGACCTTGAACTCCCCCGAGATCGGCCCGTTGCTCGTGTGGAACGTAACAATGTTGCCGCTCAAGGACTGCGCCCAACTCGTCAGCCCATGTGGTTAAGGTCGGGGCCTCGGGAGATCAGCGCACCTCGACCCGGATGGGCATGTTGCTCGTGCTCAGCGAGATCTTGTCAAAGTACGCTGAGTTCGCGAGCGCGCCCAAGTAGTGCGCGAACAGCTTCATCGACGTCCTAAACGAGTTTAGCTTGAGCGGCGCATTGCCCTTTGCCGCCGGAAGCTTCACGTGGATCTCGAAGTTGAGCAGGTCTTCTTGCCGGCGGCCCCGGTGCGGCCACTCCGGGGTCTACGGGAAATAGTCAGAACTGCGAGTTCTGTCGGCATATTGATGGTGGCAACATACAAAGATACCGAGTCCCCAATCGTCATCCGCCGGGTGCCGACTACACACCGTCGTCTCGTCGAGGAGGTCTTGGCGGTAGTAATGAACATCGACGTCCACGACGGCCTTGTCCGTGCCGACGTCCGTGCTCTGCGAGACCTCGAAAGAGCCCACGGCGAGCGGGCCCTCAGTGAGGAAGAAGAGCTCGGCAACGTCGACGGGGAGCTCGAACGACGTGTGCGCGTGGTACGGATAACGAGTGTGGCTGCGATCCGGATACGTCGGGGTCCACGACGCCTCCTCGGAGCACGCAGTCGGATGTGCAGGGATCAGCACGTCGTCCCCCGCGAAGCCCTGTTGAGCGTAAGGTAATGAGCGCCTGTGATTGCTTTAGAACAAGAGATGGACTGACGAGCTTGCGTTGGACAAACCGGAGCCAGTGGCTGTGAAGGAGAAGATGCAGCGCCACGACTGCAAGAAAAGCGCAGACAAACAAGTGCCAGAAACGGCGCCTGCGGGCGTTCCTGGGGCGATCCAAGACGACAGCCTCCGTGGGAGGCTGGTAGTAGTAGACACGGTGGGCACCTTGATAGTTCGCGGGTACCGGGGGAGACACGAGCGGTGTCTTCTCCGGCGCGGCTTGACCAGCTGGTGCAGGATACATGGCGGTGGGCGGTAGTGTACGATCGTTGGACGGCGAAGGGACAAAATGATGTGGGCGGGCCTTAAGTACCAGGTACGCTTGTGCCCCGGATCCGAGATCAATAAATTGACACACGGCGTCGAGACATTGCGCGGTGATGCACAGTTGACTGGCCCGCGCGGGCCGACACTAGCGGAGCGACAAGAGGTGTGCATAGTGCGGGAGCGCGTGGGGCGTATGTTCTGCGCAGCCGGTTCGGGGAGCACGATGTTGGAGGCCCGTGTGGACGATGGGCCACTGGTGTGCTGCGCGGGCGCGGGCGCAGTGCTTGAGCTTGAGCGCCGAGCCCACCAGGCATCCGGGGGCTGCGGCGACGATGACTCTGAGCGGGATGTTATTAGCGCCCTCGAGCTCAATTGTGAAGGTCGTTCCTGAACCCACCGAGGAATGTCCCTGGTGCACACGTACTTGTGTAGCAGCGAATCTAGCGATCGAGGCGGCGATTATCGAATCCCGCCTGCGGACTCGAGTCATCCACGTTCGATCAATGACATCACGAGGTGCACAGTAACGGCGCCTCTCATCCAATATTGCCCATGGCCAAATTTGTGAGGGATGTGTTTTGACAACATGTCCTGGTAGGGAAACAAACGCATTCGATAACGTGAGAATGACATAGTGTAGCATAAAACATAGAGCATACAGTAGCATAAGACATATGACAGTCCTTGAGAGCCCACGCTTTTCTTTCAATCTATATCAGGCAAACGACCCGTCGGACTCAGACGCGTCCAAATCCTGCGCCATTTGAGCCGCCCACTCGCGCGCAGCCGCGCGTTGGCGCTCCACATCCTCGATTTCTTCTTCCGTTAGGAACAGTACCTCGAGGCCCGCAATGGTCCATGCGCAGCCCATCTTCGCGAGCCACCAGAGGATCGCGAGGCATGCGCAGGCGACGCCAAATATCGGGAAGGCGAGGACTGCGATGACCGGGAGAGCGATGTCGGCGAGGCGTTGGGCGGGGTGGTGCAGGAGTTGGAAGAGAAGGAGCATCATGCCGAGGATGGTCCAGAGGGAGACTTGAATCGTTGTGTTTGCAGTGCAAAAGGCGAATGAGGGGGCGGCGCATACGAGGCGGCGAAGGACGGCAGGGGAGGAGGCTAGTGCGTCGCCGGCGAGTTGCGCAGCCTGCCGCGGGAGCTGCTTGACAGAGGTACGCGCTTGACGCGCAGCTTGCATGTGCGGGGTAGGACATTCTGCTCGGATGGAGTGAGAAATGGCGGGTGCGCCCGCAGCTGGAGAGCTCTCACCGACTACGCCAATCACGCGATGTCCATCTAATAGCACCTTGATCGCCAGAGCGGAGAGCCGCTCTGAAGGGTACCTTGAGACGTGCGGCATCCCTCGATTCGCGTCGAGAATCTGAGGAGGTGATTAGGAATGAGCTAGATTGAAGACGCGGATGCATACTCACATGGCAGTTCTCCATTCCCCACGTACGCATCGCAGGGCGCAGGTCAACACCTCCGTCCGCATCGAAAGGAAGGTCCATCCACAGCTCCCCAAGGTCCTTGGGCCACTGACGTATTGCTTCGGCGCTGGGGTACCATTTGATACGGACGGATCTGGGTTGGAGGTGCGCTGTCAACACAGGCCATAAACACGTTAACGGCACATGACGGACGCACCCTTTGGATGGCGGCGCAGGACGACGCGAAGCGTGCCCCAGCATCTGCCTCGACCGCATCTCGGGGGATCCGCACGGTGCGCAGACCAAATCGCGTGCGATGTGCGCCCCGAATTGCACCTTGCGTGATGCCTTCCCGTCCACCAACTTGACCATCTTGCCCGCAACGTCGAACTCATCGCCCGCCCAATGTATGAACTGAAGCGGGTGCGCAAGGGAGTACGCAAAGAGGGCGGAGAGGTGGTAGACGCGGTTACTCGGGGTCCAGGAGTAGCCAGGGGGCGGGGTGGTGAGGACGTGCACGACGTCTGCGAACGCGGGCGCGTCCGCGTAGTGGTCGTCGGCCGCGATGGTCTGGGTGCGTACGATGCTGGCCATGGTCGTCCCGGTGGATGCGAGGATCAGAGGCGTCGGACGCGATAAAATTCATGGTGTTCAGAAATTATATGAGGCTTCGCGCGAGAGTACAAGGTCTCTAACGGCTTGGACATGGGAGGCGAGATTCGCGGCCATATAAGGTGTGCGTTGAGAGATTGAAGTCCGGTATACCTTCCTTCTGTGACCAAAGGCATTGAAAGAACCATCGGCGCACGGTAGAGAAGGTCGGAGCCAAAAAGGGTACAACGGCGGGCGAGGAGAGGGGACGAACGAAAGCGCCAGGCAGTGCCGTCAAGGAAGAGGGAGAGACAGATACCAGAAATGGCTTCCGTTGTTCAAATCGTTACTTATGCGTGTCATCCTTCTACTTATTATATGCGGTGTCAACATTAGGGTTAGGGTTATATGGCTTCGCCGCTCGATTGACTTAGCTCTCGATGACAGGCCTAAGCTTGTAACAAGTACAACAAACACAACTTTCGTGTACCGATACCCTTGCTATTACTCGTAGACTAGTCCTCGTCATCTACTGACATTCACTATCTGGAAATGCATAGCTACCATATTACAGATGGTGCACTTACGGAATGGAGAATGGCTACCAGCGCCGCTGCCACCAAGTGCCCACAAATCACACTTTCCGCGGCGCAGCGCGGTTGAACACAAGGGGGAAATGAAAATGCTATACTGTCACACCGTAAGGTTCATTCGTTTCAACAAGGCGAAGGTCTCCATTTGCTTCCAAACAGTATCCCAGAACCCGTGTCCTGCAAGCTTGGCCGGTCCGATGAACGGGTCGTCATCATCTTCGACTATAGGATCTTCCCCAGCGCCCTCGCCCGTTACATGCATTTGTTCGGAGGCGGTCTCTATCGAGGCACTGGCAGGAAGTGGCGGCGGTGGGAGGGGCGGGGTTCCGTCTTCGCCATCGACCGCCATCGCCTCGTCCTCACCGTCCCAGTCCTGTGGAGGCTGCGGAAACGGCAACCTTGCCTCTACGCTGCTGGAGGGGAGGTTCGGGAACAGCGTCGTGAGGCTCCGCGCCACCACTACGCTGCCCTCATGGTCGTACTCGCGGACGAGTGAGTAGCAGAGGTCGATGGAGTGCAGGCGGCCATTAGGCGGGACCGGGCCCGCGCTCGCGAGGTCATCATGCGTACAGTCGAGCGAGAGGGACACGTTGCGGAGGCACGGGCATGAGCGCACCAGGGCTCCAAGCCCCGCGAACGTCAACGACGGAGGTCTAACGCCAGGGACCACGACTCTCGCAATAGCGAGGTATTCCAGCTTCGGCCACGCGCTGCCAAGGTATGCAAGGTCGGCGTTCGTGATTTCGTATGTGCCAGTGAGGCCGATGTCGAATTCTGTCAAGGCGGAGAAGACCTCGAGCGGGTACAAGTCGGTCCCGAGAACCGGGCGTTCGGCGCGGATGCCTGCGCGGCAGTTGTCGAAGATGAGGAGCCATTCGAGGGACGTGGGAGAGCAGGAGGTCGCGAGGGTGGAGGTGAATGCGTGGAGCTCGCCGGGGAGAGGGCGATCGGTGCACGCCAGCAGTAAACCCTCGAGTTTGCAGAAGCCCCACGAGAGGAAGAGGCCGGTGGCACATGCGAGAGAGGGGAGGTCGAGTTTGAGATGAGTGAGAGCAGGGAACGATACTGGGGCGGGCACCCGAGTGATCCACGAATTGTCTTGTGAGGATAGGGACATACGCGTTTCCTTCAGTGTCGGGATGGATGCGAGGTAAATGAGGTCTTCTTCGTCCCAGTCTCGAAGATCCACGTCAAACACACGCAGGTCCTTTGCGGCGTGCAGAAAAGTCTGCAGCGCCTCCTTGAGGCCATCGAATTGCTCCGTGTTAATGGTGATCTCCTTGCAATTTGGACACTGCTCTAGCACAGCCTTGAGCGTCGACACGATGTACATGTCGTCAGCAAAGGATGGGATCTCTGGAGCAGGTCGTGGAGGGCGTGGCGCCGGATTCGCAGCTTCCGCATTCTGTCCCGCAGCTGGGGGGTTGGCAGCCGGGGGAGGACCCATTCCAGGAAAGAGCTCTTCAGGGTCGTCGAGAGGCGGCGCTGCAGCAGGGTCTGCGACTGCGGCTTCCGCCTGTCCATCTTCCTCTCCGTCATCGGATCCTTCCCCGTTCTCATCCTGCTCTGCGGCGACGGGGGCATTCGGATCTGGTTCCGGCGGAGGACTTGGGAGGGGATCCCACCTCCCCGATTGGTGTATTCCCAGGTCACGGAGGTCGAGCTGGAGGCTCACGAGTGGCGAGTTGAGGAATATGAAAAGGTGAAAGTGTATCTGCATGTAGAAGTCCTGTGTAGTCCAACGGATCCGCCGCACGTTTGGTACCAGCTCGAATGGGAGGCGCACGACGCAGAGTGAGGTGAACGTCTCCAGAGTCACGTCACCGACACGCCACCTGATTTCTCCCATGGTTGAACTGTCAGGAAGGAAGGGATCATAACCTAGCTCCCGAATCTTCGCAGCGTAGTAGTCGAAGCGGTCCCAGTCGGTCGGGAGCAGTACGCGTCTCATGCCCTGCGGACGTAGTGGAATTTAGGCGCCGTGTGGCGGGACGGTTTCGACGGTAGAATGAGGAGCACTTACAATGAGAAGTTGTCCACACCCGTCGGGCCCAACATAGTGACCGTCATATTCGGACCATGAGTCTTCAGGTAGCGTTCTGAGCAGATTGTGAATCGTCAGTTGTCTCCGCCACAATTGATCCAGTGCGGGGTCGAGGAAGGCCTTGCATGTGAGGGCGAGGGCAAGGACGCTCAGGAGATTAAGCCGCCGCCCCGATACCTGGGCGTTGGCCCAGTAGGTAGCAATGGCTATCTGCGAAAGGATTTCGGGACTTCGTAAGATTGTCTCCATGAAGGCGATCGGCGCTACAGGCACTCGTGACCTGGAGTGGGCAGGAGGCGAGTGCGATATCGCGTTGATACGAAAACTCATTAAGTGGTATCGCGTGTCTGAATGATGTCTACTCACCGCTGAGATGGTGTACTGAAGCAAGGGATACTGGGCTCCTCTCCGAGCACCCTCCCTCGCATTTATTGTCCATGCCACAGCCTTCTAGTGGTAGCCGAAGTCCCAACATAGCAAGGCTTTAGGGACGACAGGACTTCTTCCTGAGAAGATGCGCCCACAAGACCGTGCCGATTGATAGTGCCGTTGTCCTGTCATAAAATGAAGGGTAGTGAGCATTTGAACGGAAGGAACATGACGGCCTCGAGGCACCTCGGTAAGGAATGTAACTGGGTTCTCGTGCAAGGCGGTCCCTTGATACGAGCTTCTTGTATATTTCGAAACCTACTATAGTAGCTGTTCTGGCGGAAATACTAACACTCGCACTGGGTGAGAGTTCGTGCAAGGGCGAGGCATTGTTATCGCTCGAGGATGGTGGAGGAGAAAGACTAAGGGTTACTGTATGTATTTACATTGGTTCAATTTGATTAACAGATGCCAGAGACTAGTGTAGTAGGGTTAGGGTTAGGCCCAACTTCCGACAAAAAAGAGGGCCTGCCCAGCCCGAGGGCCGAAGCAGGACAGGGAAATATTGAGACGGTGCACGAGCCGAAGCCCGTACAAACCGCGGGTGCCCCCTGGGGACATGGTCGCCGTGCTATGAGAGGCCCCCACGGCCCAAAGACCCTAGACATGAAGGGGCCCGAGCCATCAAGGTAAGTATGAGTTGTTACGAAGCCTGGACGTGGCTTTTATACGGAGGCGGAGGGCGCACGGACCAGGTGCAATATTTGATACGCGAGGGGGGGCGCACCGCGGCGTGCTCTGAGCGCTGATCGTTGTAGCCGGAGGGCCGAGACTGCACAAGCACCGCCAAAGGATGATGAATCTCTTCGTTCCAATCTACATACAAGTACACGGGTTACTTCTTTCCTCTACGCATGTTAGACGCACACTCAGTCATCGAGCCACTTTAACTGGTGAAACGCGCGCGTCATTAGAGGAACAAGATAATGGTGGCACTTCCGACTTACGAATACACGCTCATGGTGACCGGACCCTGCCTTGGCAATCGCCTCAACCTCGTCGGGCGTAAGATCCGGGAGGTACTGCGTGGCGAGATACTCCTTTATACGTTCTTCCTTGGAGCTTGTGCTAATGGACACGAGGTAAGCACTCCGGATGTCCAAGCTACAGACGCGATGAACTAACGTGATTTCGACGACATTTTGCGCCTTCAGCCACAACCCGAGGACCTGGCCAGCTGAAACTGATTTTCCAGAGTCCTTTTCAAGGCGCTGTCGGATGTTCTCCACGACCGGATCGACGGGCCCGCCGGGTTTGCGAACGATCGGCGTGAGGCCGCCGTATGAAGCGATTACGATGTTGTGCTTCTTCGCGAACTCTACAATTGGCTTTGCCCAGTCGTAGAGGTACGGGTGGTACTCGATCTGGCTTTCGGCTTCAGCGCACATGCCGACGAGCCGTCGTATACCGCAATCGTACGCACCTGGTTCACAGCGGGGATGACGGTTGCGCCAGGGAGGATCTCTTCGAAGTCGCTCACGCGGAAGTTCGATACCCCGATGCTCTTCGTGAGCCCCTCCTTCTGGAGAGCCTCAATCTCCTTCCAGACCTGCGGTAGGCGGCCTGTATGGTGGATGGGCATGTGGATGAGGAAGAGGTCGACGTAGTCGAGCTGGAGCTTCTTCAGCGACTCGACGAGCGTGTCGCGCACGGTCTGGCCCTCGGGCACCTTGGCCAGCTTCGTCGTTACGAAGAGGTCCGCACGGGGCTTGCCCGACGCGGCGATCGCGGCGCCGAGCGAGTCCTCGTTGCCGTATATCTGCGCACCGTCGAGGTGCACGACGCCGCACGCCAGCGCGGTCGCGACCTGCGCCTGGGCGTCCTTCTGGTAGAGCGCGGTGCCCGTGCCGAACCCGAGCCAAGGGATCTGGTTGCCGTCGTTCAGGGTGATGCGGGGGATGGACATGGTGCTTCGCAAGACGAGGGGGGTGGGGCTGCGGCGAGGCTGGGAGGCAGAGCGACGGAAGAGTGCTCGGAGGGTTGTGTGCATATATATACAAAGCCTAATACCTACTAGAGCAGTTGCCAGAGTTGATAAGGCTTTATATATCCGCCCGGGCCGCCAAATGCACACGCTTTGTCACCAATGAAGCATACTCTCTCATGTCGTGCTCTTGAATATGATGACGAGCACGCGACCGCATCTTGGGGCTGCCGTGTGGGTGATCGTGAGCCGGGAGAGAGAAGTGCGTACGTGAGAATCAGAGTTTATGCTGCACACACATCATTGGTTTCATATAACCATCATCCGCGCCAGCAATGGTGAAGCATAGTTAGGGGTACAACGCAGTTCATCTCCAAGAGCAAGACCCAGCAGGGATTGCGGCAAGTACCCTGCAGGTGGTAGATCTAGATCGGTTTATCCGGAAACCAGAGAAGTCATACACTTAGGCACCTTTGATGACGACATCAACGATCGCGGCAAGGTTCCGGCCACTATGCTTTCAGATTCAACCCGCGCTAGGTAGTCAACACTGTATCATCCTCGTATCACATCCTTACTTTCAACTAGTCTCGTGCCAAGACCCTCCACGTGTGGAGGGATTTGTGTGCAAGCAGAGGGATTTGTGCCGAACCTAACTTTCAACGTCCTATCGACAGCGGCCCAGAGTTATACAAACACAAATGGAATGTCTCGATCGCAACATTGTACGAGTGTGCGTGCGAGACTGCGAGTACATCATGACCATCCCAACGACCGTACATGCCATGACTTGGATTCCTGATATCTGTGGACAATTTAGAAGACGCCGAAGTAGGCGGAATAGCCTGGCCATTCCTGGAAGCGAGCGGTGAGCAAGACAATAGTATAAGTCAGTGGGCTGATCCTACCGAAAACTTGCAGGTTTGAGGTCTAAGCAACAAATGGAACATTCAGCAGACATGGGAGAGAGACGAATACCCGGGACGCACTCGAAGAATTTGATCTTGCCGTGATCGTTCTCGTCGATCGTCCAATTATACGCGTGAGCCTGGCCTTGGCCGTTCCGGCCGAACATGACACCACAAAGGATGGCAAAGCCCTACAGATACCGCGGGGCATGTTTTCCTTTCAGACTCCCTAGCTTACGAAATGAAAACACGTACATCTGCCTTGAAATGTTCGTCACCCCACTTGGCTACTTCGGCTTTGTAGACTGCGAAAATGTCAGTATCGAATACTTGTTATGTTATACATAAGTCGACTCACCGAAGGCGAAGTCATCGCAGTCGAAGATCTCAGGACGCCACTTTCGGCTCTGCAATCCGGACTTGCGCCAGATCTCTTCGAGGTGCTCAGAGCTCAAGATCAGGTACCTATAACAACCTCCGAGCTATAATCAAGGAGAGGGTGAGACAGCGATTGCACTCACAATCCATCCGCCATGTAGCTCTTAAAGTCCTGCCCGAGGTGAGGGTTGCTGATCAAACTGGTGTGTACGCCACCACCGCGGAGGCTCTGAGGCCTGAAAGACCAGTGCTGATGTCCGAGGGAAGTCCCGTCTTCCCAAGACCCTGGCCACCCAACGATGCTGGTACTGCCGTCTACGTCTGATCTGTGTCTCCATTTAAGCATCAATTGCCAATTTACTGGGATATGAAACATACCCGTTTAACAGGTCAACGAAAGCTAGCATCGCTCAGTCAGAACATATGTCAGACTATCACTGGCTATGCAGGAGGCTTACTCTGTGTCGCCTTGTTCTGGATCCTTTGGACTCGGTCAGTTTGATCAAGTCTTGCATCGCACAGACTGGGACGTACTTCCAAAATCCGGTACCAGATGTTTCTTTCTTGATGATCCACTTCTGGTTCTCTCCTGGGTCCGTCTTGTGGAACCCGATAATCAACGTGCCTTTAGCCGCGGAACCTGAAAAGATCAAACCCAGTAAGCGATATACAACGGAATTACTAGAGCGACTCACTCCCAGTGAGGTCCATGTAAGTGCCCGAGACGATGTTACGGATACGGTAGGTGTTGACTTCGTTGGGAACAGACATGACGAACCACATGTGGTCGATGTAATCATCGTTGAGGTTCCAAGGAACCGTCGGCGTGCCTGTGGAACGCCGTTTGAGCGAAACACGTGCCGGATGGGATAGTATCGCATGCATACCGTCTGCATTAGAACCTATAGCAATCGAGGATCCGGGTTAGTGGTTATAGCAATGCGCATGGTACTTATAGACTACCTTTTGCGAGTGCAATGCGCACGGGAACGTGGCCATGCTCGATGCGGTCTACATGAGCCAATTAGCCACAGAAATGGGAGGGGAAAAACGGAAGAAGGGACAAACAGATGCCGTCTCCAGTGAAAGTCATGTTGAATGTCGAGGTAGATAGTAGTTGGTGGGCGGGTACTAGCTTGAGTCTGCAGCTCGACTCTCTCGAGGGGCTCTTATATAGAGAGGCCCAGACAAAATTTCTGTTATACATCTGTCAATCCTAGAGAACGAGGTGAGTACTTCCATTCCCTTGTCTCCCAGTAGTGTGATACCTACCCCTTCCGTGTTGTCTGGGTCCGCTTAGGCGTAGGCTCTAATGAGACATGTGCCCTTCTCTCCCGTACACGCGCGTTGCGTGTGCGACGTTCGGGAGGGCCGCCTAGCCACTCTCGAGAGCGTGACCGCCCTTCTAATGCCGGCTGGAACCTCTCTTCGGCGCGCCCACGTAGAATTTGTATCTTGGGGTGGTCTAGCGGGACAGCAGATGTGAATACTTCCATTCCTTCTTCGCCTGGTAGTGACATATCGTATTAGCGGTTAACCCCGTGCTTTCGAGGTGCCCTCCGCGTAGATCCTGGTGGCATGCGTTCCATTCCTGCGCCCACGCATGTTGGATGCGCAAGTCCTAGGTGGGCCTGGCTATCCCGAGAATATCATCGCGCTTCCATTCCTAGTGGGAGCTCGGAGTTTTGGTCAACCGCTGTTTGTTTCTGAGCTCCCACACAGGTTACCAGGGCCAAAGTTACGTATACACATAGAAGGTCGTCTGCGTAACACGGGCATTAGCAACCTTGGCACGAAATGTCGGTTTCCGGGGCTTACCAGACTCACCAACGGTGATGGCATATTCAGTAGATCATCTGGACACTAGGATTCTGACCGAATCAAATGCCAACTGTGAAAATGGGGGCTATGGTCATAGTCAAGAGTGTGCGCGGCGCCTGTTGTGCTCGACCACGAGCTCGAGCTCAGGGAGATGACAGCCGGAGACTTGAGATTTGCGGACGGAGGTGACGTATCCGTAATGCATCCCTGCTTGACCAGTAGAAGGGGGTACGGAATTCCTCGTCGGAGAGACGAAGAGGCCGGCGAGGGGCGTTCCGCTATGCAGATTGCCCAAATGCGCGCTATTGGAATTCGAAGTAAGTAGTCAACCATAACTTGTGATTGTCAGGACTATGCCAACGGGTCCGAGCAATTTGATCGTGACCGCGCGTGCCCCCTACGGGCGTAGGTGGGTGGGACGAGGCTGAATGCCATATCATACACGAAGTTGTGAAGACCAGCAAATCTCAGGATGATGGATGGATGACGTTGCGCGATACTGGTCATCATGCATCATGCCCAGGGGCCAGCTAGCCTGCGGGAGGCAAGGTTAGGGTTAGGGCCTCGCCCCAGGCTTGCCTCATCCCATAACCATCCCGGGCCGCCGCCGTTTACACGTCAACATGCCCCCTGTACGTGAATAGATTAAATGGATAAGGAACCCCCATCTCATGACTGGTATTGGAAATTAGAAGACCATAGAGCCGTCATGCCAGACAGAAGGTATGCAGCGAACCTCCCTCGAAGTTTATCGACTTACGTCCCGCCGGCCCCTCCAAAGCTTGTTCGCTGCAGTCGTGCCTCAACAAGAACACGTATAACCCTGAGAGGTGTGAACAGCACGTAAGGAGGTTGTACCGATGCTGCTGGACGATGTACCAAGAGACGGCTGGGACGGGGGAGTCTACCGCGTGCCCTATGCAGAGCGTCGTGCGGAGGTGGCTCGAAACCCACGGAGAGGCTGTTAAATAACAAGAATCTCCCCTCTTCCCTCTTGCGCCTACGTCTCAGCTCGCTCAACTCAAACCTACAACCATCCATCTTCCAAAGTAGCTGCGTGCAGATGCTTCAGAAAGGTGCCTCATCGAAGTCGCCTTCCACGGACTCCAAGTCGTCGTCACGGGCTCCATACCACACAGGGTTCGCGCCGGTGTTCTACGCACCGGCAGAGGGAGCGTGACGTCCCACAACTTGTCTGCAGCGCTCGCCGAAGGAGCGGGGCTCGGGGCGGCCGGGACATCCGGCCTGTCGGCCACGGTGCTCCAGTCCTTGGGCTTCCCCCACGCCACCGCTGCGCCAGGCGCGGCCGTACGCGGAACCCAGGTTGGGCCCGCACCGGCCAGCGGGTCTTCGTCTGGGTCCACGGGGGAGGCTGTGTCCGTATCTGCGTCTGCGTCTGCGGCCGCCATCGGGTCCTTAGGGATAGGCCTGAGCGACGCGCTCGCGCCGGGGCGGAGGTGGGCAGGCATCGCAGGGAGAGGGCGCCTCGCTGCCACGCATTCGACACCTCCTTGACCTCCACGCCGCCCTCGCGCGCGTGGGCGGCGCGCGCCTTGCCCGTCACGCTCTGGATCCACGCTTCGCGCGCCTCCTCACGCTGGTGCATGCGCAGGTCGAGGATCGCGGTGCGCTTGCGCTCGGCGCAGATCTTGCAGATGCCGGAGCTGCAGAGCGCGTCGTGCGCGATGCACTCCTCGGGGGCGCCCTCGTCGCGCGCGCCGTACCCCTCCCAGAGGGGCGCGCCGTCGGTGTCTTCGTCGGTCGACTCGCCAGACGGGAGGATGGGAGAGCGCGCGATGGAGACGGTGCGGGCCTTGGGGTGATTTGCACCGTGGAACGGGAGGATGGTGGTGTTCGGCCCGAGTGGGAGGCCCTGAGGTGGGGGCGGGGAGAACTCTGGGGATGAGCGGTAGGACAACGATGGTGTCAGGGTGTACTACACCATTGGTTTCATATAACCCTCATCTGCGTCAGCAATTGTGGAGCATAGTCAGGGGTACAAAGCAATTCATCTCGAAGAGCAAGACCCAGCAGGGATTGCGGCAAGGACCGTGCAGGTGGTAGATCTAGATCGGTTTATCCGGAAACCAGAGAAGTCATATATTTAGGCACCTTTGATGACGACATCAACGATCGCGGCAAGGTTCCGGCGACTATGCTTTCAAATTCAGCCCGCGCTAGGTAGTCAACATTGTATCATTCTCGCGTCACATCCTTACTTTCAACGTCCTATCAACAGCGGCCAAGAGTTATGCAAACGCAGGTGGACAGTCTCGATCGCGACATTGAAGACATCACGACCATCCCAACGACCGTATACATCATGACTTCGATTCCTGACATCCGTGGACAGTTTAGAAGACGCCAAAGTTTGCGGAGAAGCCCGGCTTTTCCTAGAAGCGGGCTGTGAGCAAGACATTAATATAAATCTATGTTGTCACCTTACCAAGAAGTCGCCGGTTTGAGGTCTTGATATCAGAATGGGACATTCAGCAAACATGAGAAAGGAATGGATCCGGAAACTGGGACGCACTCGAAGAACCTGATGGTGGAGTGGTTGTTCTCGTCAATCATCCAATTGTACGCGCTGTGTCCCTCATTCTGGCCACTTGTTCCAAACATGGCACCACAAAGCACGGAGAAACCCTACGGATATCACAAGTCACATTTCCTTCCAGACTTCCTAGATTTCGGGAGAAAGACCACGCACATCTGCCTTGAAATTTGCGTCGCCCCACTTTGCAACCTCAGCTTTGTATACTGCGAAACAATCAATGCCAAAGACTCGCTCAATCATAGACGCACTCACCAAATGCGAAGCCATCACAGTCGAAGATGTCAAAACGACACTTCCGGCCCTGCAACCCGGAATTGTTCCAGATATCTTGTAGGCGCGCAGAGCTCAAGATCAAGTACCTAGACACCGCGAGCTATAATAAAGGAGAGGGCGAGGCAATGACTACNNTAGGGGTTGGTCAATAAACTGGTGTGTATGTCGCCACCGCGGACGCTCTGGGGACTGAAAGACCAGTGTTGATGTCCAAGGGAAGGAGACCCATCATCCCAAGACCCTGCCCATCCAACGATGCTGTTACTACCGTCTTTGTTTGACCTGTACCTCCACATGAGCCTTAATCAACGACACACTGAACCAGGAAACATACCCATATAACAGGTCGATGAAAGCTATCACCGCTCAGTCAGAATATGCGTCGGACTACTACTGACTCCGGAAGGCTTACTATTTGTCGCCTTGTTCTGGATCCTTTGCACGCGTTCAAATTTATCCTGTCTCGCACTACAAAGACTAGGACGTACTTCCAAAATCCGGTACCAGATGTCTCTTTCTTGATAATCCACTGCTGGTTCTCTCCCGGGTTCGTCTTTTGGTACCCGATAACCAAAGTACCATTAGCGGGATTACCTGAAAAGAGCATAACCAGTAAGAGATATATGGCGCAAGCATCTAGTACCAGAGCGACTTACTTTGTGTGAGGTCCATGTAAGTGCCTGATACGATGTTACGGATACGGTAGGTGTCGGCCTCATTGGGTACAGATACGACGAGCCACATGTTGTAGAGATAGTCGTCGTTGAGGTTCCAAGGAACTAACGGTGTGCCTGTAAAGCGTCATTTAAGCGAAACATGCACCGAATGTGATGGTACTGCACGCATACCGCTTACATCAGAACCTGTGACAGTCGACGATTTGAATTAGGGATTATAGTAACGCGCAGGGCGTTTGTAGACTCCTACCTTTCGGAAGTGAAATGCGCACGGCAACGTGGCCATGATTAATGAGGTCTATGTGAGTCGGTAAGCCACAATAACGAAAGGAGACGGAACTGATGAGTGGACAAACAGATGCCGTCTCCAGTGAAGGACATGTTGAATGTCGAGGTAGACAGTCGTCGCTGGACAAAGACCAGCTTGAGTCTACAGCTCGATTCATTCGAGGATGTCTTATATAGATGGGCACAAGTACAATATACACTTATACGGCTGTCGATTCTGGAGTTTTCCAGTGGCGTAACACCGTACTCCTCCCGTGCTCCTCCCAGCGTAGTGCGCGTGAGATCGTTCGTAGACACACCTCTCCACTTTTGGGAGAATTGAAGCATTCTTGATGCTAACTGGAGCCTTTTTAGGTGTTTCTGTGTTTAAGTTGTGTTCTGGAGAATTTTGACGAGACAGTAAAATGAGTCCTTCCATTCTCTCATCTCTTGATACTATCACAACGTACTCACCCGCACTGTCGAGATGCCTCCTATGTAGGCTCTTGTGGTACGTGGTCCATTCTTGCTTGCACGCGTGTTAAACGTGCATGCTCTGGTAAATGAACGTACCCTCAGGCGCATGGTTGTGCCACTTCCCCTCCTAGTAGGACCGCGGCGTCGTTGCTTCTGCTCGCGACCGCCTGCGCGTGCGTGCTGACACGGCGGGGGCGTGTGAGTATATAGGTAAGCAGTAACACGGTTTGCCTAATAAGAACGTCAGTAAACGATGTGGCCTTTCGGGTTTATCACGCCGACTATCAGAGACCATGGTAGACTTACCGTGCGAGTCACGACAGCAGATATGAACGGGAAATCGCACAGCAGGTGCCATTCCGATATACTGGTGGCGCCAGATCGATGGGATGCGGGCTTATGGTCTAATAGTGAGCAACAAGCTGAACAAGGCTCGGGGTGGACGGCGGCCAAGGCTGGTCCACAAGCACCCTGTGGCATGGTGCCGTCAGCCTTGGTACTACCAGATGAGCGGATCGGGAAATCGGAGATCAAGTATTAGGCGCCTGTGGGGGCGACCAGATCAACGGTGCACGCGCGGTTTGGGTGCACGACTTGGCTACCTTGCGTCATCTCATGTCCATCAGCCACTACTAGGACATAAAAATGCCTTCTATACATGTCAGTAGCAGATGAATAATGGAAATAAATCTCATGACTGACAGTTTATCATTAGAAAGCTGTAGATGTGTCGTGCCAGACGGAAGGTATGCAGCGAACCTCCCTCGAAGTTTATCGACTTACGTCCCACCGGCGCCTCCAAAGCTTGTTCGCTGCAGTCATGCCTGAACAAGAACACGTATAACCCCGAGAAGTGTGAACAGCAAGTAAGGAGGTTGTACCGATGCTGCTGGACGATGTACCAAGAGACGGCTGGGATGGGGGAATCTACCGCGTGCCCTATGCAGAGCGTCGTGCGAAGGTCGCTCGAAAACCACGGAGAGGCTGTTAAATAACAAGAACCTCCTCTCTTCTCTCTTGCTCTCTCTTTTGCCGGTCCGTTCTCTCCAAGGCCTTTCTACTCCATGTTGTGGACAGAGAAATGTGGATTGTATTGGCAATGTCCGTACATGTCATGTATGTGATGGAAGCGACATTTGGATCAATTATAGCACCTTCTCAGCCCGCTCAACTCAAACCTACAACCATCCACCTTCGAAAGCAGCTGCGCGCAGGTGCTTCAGAAAGGTGCCTCATCAAAGTCGCTTTCCACGGACCCCAAGTCGTCGTCACGGGCTCCATACCACGCAGGGTTCGCGCCAGTGTTCGGAGGGTAGTCGGGTATCTCTTGTTCTCCTGAGCTCATGCCGCGCCTCATACGCACCGGCGGAGGGAGCGTGACGTCGCGCAACTTGTCTGCAGCGCTCGCCGAAGGAGCGGGGCTCGGGGCGGCAGGGACGTCCGGCCTGTCGGCCACGGCGCTCCAGTCCTTGGGCTTGCCCCACGCCACCGCTGCGCCAGGCGCGGCCGTACGCGGAGCCCAGGCTGGGCCCGCTCCAGGGGACGAAAAGGTGGCAGCCAGCGGGTCTTCGTCTGGGTCCACGGGGGAGGCTGCGTCCGTGTCTGCGTCTGCGTCTGCGGCCGCCGTCGGGTCCTTAGGGATAGGCCTGAGCGACGCGCTCGCGCCAGGGCGGAGGAAGGCAGGCATCGCAGGGAGAGGGCGTCTCGCCGCGACGCTCGGCCTCTTGAAGTCCATGCGCGCGAGAGCCTTCGACACCTCATTGACCTCCACGCCGCTCTCGCGCGCGCCCTTGTCAGGGCCCTCGCGTGCGGCCTTGTCGGGGCCCTCCGAGCCGCGCGGCTCGGGGGCCCGCTGCTCGCGCTGGTAGCTGTCCTCGCACTGACGCTGGCAGCTGTCCTCGCGCCCGTCTTCGCGCTCGCACTCGCGGTCGCGGTAGACCCGGTCGGGGGGCTCCGAGTCCCGGGGCTCCGCGCGCTCGTGCGCTCGCCGCGCTGCCCAGCGCCGCCCACGCGGCGCGCCTTGCCCGTCACGCCCTGGATCCACGCCTCGCGCGCCTCCTCGCGCTGGCGCATGCGCAGGTCGAGGATCGCCGCGCGCTTGCGCTCGGCGCAGATCTTGCAGATGCCGGAGCTGCAGAGCGCGCCGTGCGCAATGCACTCCTCGGGGGCGCTGTGGAAGAAAAAATCAGTCCAAAGGTCGTCAAGAGGAATAGGAAGGGGTAGATATGAAGGGCACGAGGCTGAGCACGGAGGCGAAGCCTCCGCTCTCTCTTCCGTTGATGTTGAGTCGGGCGTAGACGAGAGGCGAGACGGCGGCAGGTAACGTCGACCTGGTCGGACTGCGTAGACGGCGAGACGGACGACGGACGACGGACGGTGTAGACGTGGGGTGAGAGAGAGAATGGATACGCTCTCGTCAGGGCTGCGGGTTTATGAATACATGTCTGACCCCTCGTGCCGTACTCTTGGCCGGGGTCGCCGTCTGAAACTGAGAGTCTGTGAGCTATCGTAGAAGTGTCCATCCGAGACGTGTCCACCGTCCGATTGTCCGACGCCGCGCGATTTCGTGACGGAGGAATATCTCGGCTCGCGACGGATCTGGCCGACGCGCCACCTATTAACTTTCGCATGCTGGCCCCCTGCAGCTGCGGGTGGTCGCGTCGCGTCCGTCGCAGCTTACCTTCTCCGTATCTTCGTGCGGGTGTGTCGACAACCTTCAGGCAGGGTGGAGGGAGACGGGAGACCGAGAGGGCGAGGTACAAGGGAAGAGAGAGAACGGAACAAGGGGCATCGATAACGGCGGAATCACGGCTTCCCGAACCAGCCCTTCGGTATTGCGCGGTCACGTGTGGCCCTGCAGGTACTAGACAGTCAGTGCGTAAAGATATTCCACAGCGCCATCGTCGCGCGCGCCGTAGCCCTCCCAGAGGGGGGCGCCGTCGGTGTCTTCGTCGGTCGACTCGCCGGACGGGATGATAGGAGAGCGCGCGATGGAGACGGTGCGGGCCTTGGGGTGATTTGCACCGTGGAACGGGAGGATGGTGGTGTTCGGCCCGAGTGGTAGGCCAGGTGGGGGCGGGAAGAACTCTGGGGATGAGCGGTCGGACAACAATGGTGTCAGACTCAGGGTGTACCACACCATTGGTTTCATATAAAGTCATGTATTTAGGCACCTTTGATGACGACATCAACGATCGCGGCAAGGTTCCGGCGACTATGCTTTCAAATTCAACCCGCGCTAGGTAGTCAGCATTGTATCATTCTCGCATCCCTTACTTCAATGTCCTATCAACAGCGGCCAAGAGCTGTACAAACGCAAGTGGACAGTCTCGATCGCGACATTGTGCGACTGTACGTGTGAAGACATCACGACCATCCCAACGACCGTATACACCATGCATGACTTCGATTCCGGACATCCGTGGACAGTTTAGAAGACGCCAAAATTTGCGGAGTAGCCCGGCTTTTCCTAAAAGCGGGCTGTGAGCAAGACATTAATATAAATTTTATGTTATCATCTTACCAAGAAGTCGCCGGTTTGAGGTCTTGATATCAAAATGGGACATTCAGCAAAAATGAGAAAGGAATGGATCTGGAAACCGGGACGCACTCGAAGAACCTAATGGTGGGGTGGTTGTTCTCGTCAATCATCCAATTGTACGCATGACCCTCGTTCAGGCCATTTGTTCCAAACATGACACCACAAAGCACGGAGAAACCCTACGGGTGTCGCAAGTCACATTTCCTTCCAGACTTCCTAGATTTCGGGAGAAAGACCACGTACATCTGCCTTGAAATTTGCGTCGCCCCACTTTGCAACCTCAGCTTTGTATACTGCGAAACAATCAATGCCAAAGACTCGCTCAATCATAGACGCACTCACCAAATGCGAAGCCATCACAGTCGAAGATGTCAAAACGACACTGCCGACCCGACAACCCGGAATTTTTCCAGATATCTTGTAGGCGCGCAGAGCTCAAGATCAGGTACCTGGACACCGCGAGCTATAATAAAGGAGAGGGCGAGGCAATGACTACGCTCACAATCCGTCCGATATGTAACTCTTGAAATCTTGCCGGAGGTAGGGGTTGGTCAATAAACTGGTGTGTATGTCGCCACCGCGGACGCTCTGGGGACTGAAAGACCAGTGTTGATGTCCAAGGGAAGTTCCATCATTCCAAGACCCTGCCCATCCAACGATGCTGTTACTACCGTCTTTGTTTGACCTGTACCTCCACATGAGCGTTAATGAACAATATACTGAACCAGGAAACATACCCATTTAACAGGTCGACGAAAGCTAACACCGCTCAGTCAGTATATGTGTCGGACTACTACTGACTCAGCGGAATGCTTACTCTCCGTCATCTTGTTCTGGATCCTTTGCACGCGTTCAAATTTATCCTGTCTCGCACTGCACATACTAGGACGTACTTCCAAAATCCGGTACCAGATGTCTCTTTCTTGATGATCCACTTCTGATTCTCTCCCGGGTTCTTCTTTTGGTACCCGATAACCAAAGTGCCATTAGCGGCATTACCTGAAAAGAGCAAAACCAGTAAGAGATATATGACGCAAGCATCTAGTAATAGAGCGACTTACTTTGAGTGAGGTCCATGTAAGTGCCTGATACGATGTTACGGATACGGTAGGTGTCGGCCTCATTGGGTACAGATATGACGAGCCACATGTTGTATAGGTAGTCGTCGTTGAGGTTCCAAGGAACTAACGGTGTGTCTGTAAAGCGTCGTTTAAGCGAAACATGCACCGAATGTGATGGTACCGCAAGCATACTGTTTACATCAGAACCTGTGGCAGTCGACGACTCGGGTGAGTGGTTATAGTAACGGGAAGGGTGTTTGTAGACTACCTTTCGGAAGTGAAATGCGCACGGCAACGTGGCCATGATTGATGAGGTCTTTGTGAGTCGGTAAGCCACAATAATGAGAGGAGGCGAAACTGATGATTGGACGAACAGATGCCGTCTCCAGTAAAGGACATGTTGAATGTCGAGATAGACAGTAGTCGCTGGACGAGTACCAGCTTGAGTCTGCAGCTCGACGCATTCGAGGATGTCTTATATAGATGAGCACAAGCGCAATGTACACTTATACGTCTGTCAATTCTGGAGGTCTCCAGTGACACAACGCCGTACTCTTCCTGTGCTCCTCCCAGGTACGCGCGCGTTGTGTGTGAGGTCGTTCGTAACCGCACCTGTCCACTTGGGGGAGCATTGAAGCCCTTCCAGTGCTAGCTGGAGCCCTTTTAGGTGTTTCTGTGTCTAATTTGTGCTCTGGAGCAGTTTGATGAGACAGTAAATATGAGTCATTCCGTTCTCTCGTCCCTTGGTAGCGTCACATCGTACTCACCGGGGTTGTCGAGGCGCCTCCTATGTGAATTCTAGTGGCACGTATTCCATTCTTGTATGCACGCGCGTTAAACGCGCATGCTCTGGTAAATGAACCTACCCATCTCAGGTGCATGAGTGCGCTTCCCCTCCTAGTAGGAGCGCGGCGTGATTGCTTCTGCTCGCGACCGCCTGCGCGTGCGGACTGGCACGGCGGGGGCGTGAGTATAGAGGTAAGCAGTAACACGATTTACCTAATAATAACGTCAGTAAACGATGTGGCCTTTGGGTTTATCACGGCGCTGGCTACCAGAGACCATGGTAGACTTACCGTGGCCAGCCCGCGTCACTGCACAGGCTACGACAGCAGATATGAACGGGAAATCGCACAGCAGGTGTGATTCCGATATACTGGTGGCGTCAGATCGATGGAATGCGGGCTTATGGTCTAATAGTGAGCAACAAGCTGAGCAAGGCTCGGGATGGATGACGGCCAAGGCTGAGCGCTGAGCGCTGACCCACAAGCACTTTGGGGTTTGTGGCATGGTGCCGTCAGCATTAGCACCAGATGAACGGATCGGGAAATCGGAGATCAAATAATAGGCGCTGCTGGGGCGACCAAATCAACGGTGCACGCACGGTTTGGGTGCACGACTTGGCTACCTTGCGTCATCTCAATCGCGCTCTTCAAGGCTTTTCTACTCCATGTTGGGGGTAGAGAAGTGTGGATTGTATTGGCAATGTCCGTACATGTATGTGATGGAAGCGACATTCAGATCAATTATAGCACCTTCTCAGCCCGCTCAACTCAAACCTACATCCATCTTCAAAAACAGCTGCGTGCAAATGCTTCAGAAAGGTGCCTCATCGAAGTCGCTTTCCACGGACTCCAAGTCGTCGTCACGGGCTCCATACCACGCAGGGTTCGCGCCGGTGTTCGGAGGGTAGTCGGGTATCTCTTGATCCCCTGAGCTCATGCCGCGCCTCATACGCACCGGCGGAGGGAGCGTGACGTCCCGCAACTTGTCTGCAGCGCTCACTGAAGGAGCGGGGCTCGGGGCGGCAGGGACATCCGGCCTGTCGGCCACGGCGCTCCAGTCCTTGGGCTTCCCCCACGCCCCCACCGCGCCAGGCGCGGCCGTACGCGGAACCCAGGCTGGGCCCGCACCAGGGGACGAAAAGGTCACGGCAAGCGGGTCTTCGTCTGGGTCCACGGGGGAGGTTGCGCCCGTGTCTGCGTCTGCGTCCGCAGCCGCCGTCGGGTCCTTAGGGATAGGCCTGAGCGACGGGCTCGCGCCGGGGCGGAGGAAGGCAGGCATCGCAGGGAGAGGGCGTCTCGCCGCAACGGTCGGCCTCTTGAAGTCCATGCGCGCGAGAGCCTTCGACACCTCCTTGACCTCCACGCCGCCCTCGCGCGGGCCCTTGTCGGGGCCCTCGCGTGTGGCCTTGTCGGGGCCCTCGCGTGCGTCCTTGTCGGGGCCCTCCGAGCCTGCGCGGCTCGGGGGCCCGCTGCTTGCGCTGGTTGCCGTCCTCGCACTCGCGCTGGCAGCCGTCCTCGCGCCCGTCTTCGCGCTCGCGCTCGCGCTAGACCCGCTCGGCGGGCTTCGGGTCCCAGAGCTCCGCGCGCTCGTGCGCTCGCCGCGCTGCGCAGCGCCGCCCATGCGCGCCTTGCCCGTCACGCCCTGGATCCACGCCTCGCGCGCCTCCTCGCGCTGGCGCATGCGCAGGTCGAGGACCGCGGCGCGCTTGCGCTCGGCGCAGATCTTGCAGATGCCGGAGCTGCAGAGCGCGCCGTGCGCGATGCACTCCTCGGGGGCGCCGTCGTCGCGCGCGCCGTAGCCCTCCCAGAGGGGGGCGCCGTCGGTGTCTTCGTCGGTCGACTCGCCGGATGGGAGGATGGGAGAGCGCGCGATAGAGACGGTGCGGGCCTTGGGGTGATTTGCACCGTGGAATGGGAGGATGGTGGTGTTCGGCCCGAGTGGGAGGCCAGGTGGGGGCGGGAAGAACTCTGGGGATGAGCGGTCTGACAGCGATGGTGTCAGACTCAGGGTGTACTCGGCCTCCAAAGGGTAGGTGGGCTCCGTTGCGACTCGGGGGGTGGGCGCATGAATTGGTCGAGATGGTGGTGCTGCGGGCGGCGCCATGAACAAGTCCACGGGAAGCGGGAGGCAGAGCTTCGTCCGCAACGTGTCCTCTTGCGGGGGTTTACAGAAGCGCGTAGCCGGATAGGGGTACGCGATGCTGCTGCGGTAGTAGGTAGGGGTTAGTACGGGACGGGTCAGCGGTGCTGAAGGATTACATACTAATCATTCTGCGCATCCCAGTTCTTGAACCATGACTCATGGATGTCGCGGCGGAGCCAGCGGACCTTCTCGAGGTCCCATGTCTTGGATATGGTACATGCGAATATGTGGGAAACTTCGCCCTTTTCAATGGCGGAAGGCTCCTTCAAGACTTCGCTCCAGCGATGCTCACCGAGAAGGCGGCGACGATCGACGGTGTCCTTGCACAACTCTATAATGACTATCCTGGGGGACTGGCAGCGTGGGGCGGGCGATTAGGGTGTTGCGGCGGGGGAAGTTAGAGGAGACTGACCTTTGGCTTGTAGTGAAACGAAAGTAGGTTGTCCTCGCCCACGATGCAAGCGATCCATCGCGCAAATATTTTACTGTCCTCCATGGTGAGATATGGCTGTGCGGGGTACGGGTTGACGACAGTGAAGAACTGTGAGTCTTCGGGGGACGGTGGGGTTGGAGGACGTTTGACCATGTTTTCGTGTGTTACCGTGGTGGTTAACGGGGACGAGAGGGTCGGGCAGGGACACCTCACTGCTGCATTCGCACGTTATAAAGGCCGTGGGCGGTGTGTGGCTCGCTTTGTCTACGGACCGAGTGGCGCTGTAGCTGACGCCTTTCACGACCCCTAAGCCAAAGACTATCACACTGCGACGCAAAGGGCGTGGTCAGTTGAATGTGTGGTCGAGTGATTGTTAAGCACGCTACCTTCGTGTTATGGTAATAAAGCAACGAGTGCTGGATGGGAGCCACTGCGGAGGGACATGCCGGAACGTTCTCGGCGAGCAACGTGTGGTATACGTTATGAAGCAATACGTTGAGCATTTTCCCTGACACGTAATGCATAGACGGCGAGCTTGTAGGGGAGCTCTGTGCTCCCATTTCTGCAACGAACGACGACGCTTCAGAGAAGGTCGGTGTCCGGGTGCGGGAAGACGTACCTCATGACCTTTGCTGCGCTATCGCTCAGTCCGGCGATTCATCGGCGTGTGTAAAGGCGAGCTTCCAACGCTTGTGGCGACTAGTGACCTATTTCGTCCATCCGCGTCGAAGTTCCTTGAACGTGTGCAGCATGCTGCGGTAGTACACATGGGCATTGACTTGAGGCTGGGGTAACCTTAGTTTTGATAGGTCACTTGTAGTCCTTGATGGCAGTCACATACCGTCAAGCATCACAGCTATAAGAGCGGGAATCGTGCTATGAAGCAGGATGGCGAAGGAGATGGTGTGGGGGGGAGAGAGTCAAAGGGACAGCAGGGGGCGGCGGAGTGGTGATTGCCCTTACTATTTACAGGGTTTCGTTAGCTTCGGAGTCCTATCAGTTCATCAGTATACAGCCGAAACCTTGTAATACTCGGGACTGGATCATTACCGCAGCTACAATTATCGCATAGCCGCCCTGTTTACCCGATTCAATAACATGGACAACGATAATCGGCTGCCCCCCAACTTCCCCTCCGAGGCCGTTTGGCTGCTTCCTCCATCCTCCAGCACCCTTCTCGTCTTCCCCGTAGCTGGGGTGTGACGGGGCGCGTCTTGACGCGTTACAGCTATGCCAAAACGCGCGGCCACCCCGCCTATTGACGACGAGGCCAAGTACCTCACCGTCGTCAATCCATACCCCGCCCGCCCAAACCTCAGATTAGTCGACTATCAACGGCAGTTCGCGCGATGGATTGCAGCGTGCATTGGGTCCCACGAACTCTTCAGGGCGTTCTACTACAGACTCATTGTAGGTCGATGAGCACAGGCGTGGAGGGTATGTATTCATCTTAGGGGCGGCCGCGGCCGTCTAGTCTCCAGGCAGTGTCATCATAGAGGTGGACGAGAACCTATCCAAGGAAGGGTTCAAGAGGCTGCTCGGAAAGCACAAATGGGCGGAGTTTTTGAAGGACCCCAAAGGCGTTGAAGCCCAAGCATCCATGATCTACTATTGCACGTACAATTCGGATCGTGTCGTCCAGAAGAATGGTGTGTGCCTTATGCATGTTCTTCACGCGTACATGGCTTAGTGTTACCAAGGGTGGAAACGCGTCGACGTTCAGGATGCTTGGTTTAAGAGCCCCTCCAAGGCGTACGTATCATGCGTCGATGTATTCATCCATTCGGATCATTAAGCGCAGTGTAGGGGTGCCCGATTCGTGTTTCCCTATCCAGAGACGCAATACTGCGACCTTCCGAAGGGCAGTGATGCGATCCAGGCAGATCTTTGCCGCCCCCTCCCCGGCCGAGACTTCCCTCCTCCCCCTCCTCCCCGGCCACCACCTGTGGGTACGTGTACCATTCCGAGGTCCTTTGGCAATGCGCTGTTTATTAACTATTTCACTAGTCGGAACGATGGAGTGGTTGAAATGGAAGGGAGAACAGGACGATGCTCAAACCTACCGAACCTGGCTCAAGAACGCCTCGCCCGAAGAGAAAGCAAAGATCTGGGCCTCTACCAACGGTGGTAGTCCGAATTCCAGTTCTTCGTCGGGGCACTCTACCCCTTCTTCCATCGTGGCCCCTAAGCCAGTGGTTAGCCAAGCATGTAAGTGCGTAGGCCATCGCTGTGTCATACTTGCTTCTTAAACGCGAACTCTAGGGTCAACTGCAACTAGTCCATCTGCTCCCCCCGGGCTGCCACCCGGCTTGTTCAGACTCGGGACTTCGCCTAGCATCCACCATCCGCCTTCCAGCATCGAGCCTATGTCCCCTCTCAGCCCACCCACCGCGTCAAGTTCGTCGGCCAGCGGCGACCTCCTACCTCGCACTCCCGTGGATAGCGTCGCTGGGGACAATGTTGCCATCTCCGGGGAGCGTATCGAATACGCCCTGTCTGAGCTTGCACTGGACTACGGTGAAGAGGACTTCTATAGCGCCGTTGGGGCATCCGATTATGGAGAAACACAGGACCTCGTGATCGTTCATGCTTTGCAAGTCGAACCCTCGGACGAGCTTGTGGAAGTTCAAGGTTCCTTGTGGGCCGATTACACTGGCGGTGCCGAGGAAGACGACGACGCGCTGGATGACACCGACGACGAAGATGAGGCCAAGACCAACATGAGCTTCCTCCGGGCCTCCGCCAAGAATCCGCTTCTCTGCACAGAGCACAACCAAGTGTGCGCGAGGGGCGTCTGCAAGGTCTACGGGGAGATGATCAAGCGGCAGCGCCAGATCGAACGCGGTATCGAGCACCAACGCGAGCGGGAGAAACGGGAGAAGAAAAAAGTCGAGAAAGCGAAGAAGGGCAAGAATGGTTTCTTCAAGGACTCCCCTACCTCGTTCGCTCCGCGCGCGCCGCCTCTTCCGGCCCCCGCCCACCTGCTTGCCGGTGCGCCTCCTCCACCCCCAGACACAGTCAGGCCGCTCCCCCCATATCTCAGCGCGTCCGCACCTCCGTCGTGTGGGAGCGACATCGCCGCTTCAGAGGATGATGCACGTTCCCAGACCAGCTGGGGCACCAACAAGGACCGGCCCGATGAGTGGGGTGCGCCACCACCCACCCGTCCCGTCCCAAAGCAACTCCCAGCGCACCTGATGCGCGGCGCGGCCCCCGCAAACCCGTCCGCTGTGTCTCCAGCCGCGCCTAGGGGCCCCGCTGCGCCGACGCAGCCCGTCCACGACGACGCACTGTCTATTTCGAGCGGGGGGTGGGGGAGCTCGATCCCCGACCGCCCGCAGGACTGGCTGCCGGCGCCCACGAAGGCGAAGGCCGCCACAAAGGCTCAGCAACAGCAGCAGAAACCCCCTCAGGGAGGCCGCATGTACAACCCTGCCGCCGGACGAGGCGGCGGGCCCGGCGCCCCCAACGCGAAGAACAACCACCCTCCGCCCCCGCGCGCGTGGGGCGCGGCGCCGTCCATCTCCGCGTCGTCCGTCCGGCGGAACCAGGACAGCTGGAGCCAGAGCGCGCGCGGCGCCGCCCCTCCCCCGGTCACCCGCAGCGGGACCTGGAGCGGGAACGCGGGCGCGGGCAGGGGCCAGACGAAGCCGTGGGGCGCGTGGGGCGGGGCGCCGTCCATCTCTGCGTCCTCGATACGGCGGAACGACGACAGCTGGAGCCAGAGCGGCGCCGACGAGGAGGAGAGGGAGGAGTGGCCGATGGCTGCGAGTGTCAGTGTCCGTCCCACCGGCACCGCTCCCGCGCCCCAGTCGAAAGCCTCTGGCGGATCTGCGAAGAGACAGCCCCCTGCTGCCCCCTCGGCCGCGGGCCCGGTAAAGTCGTGGGGAGCGTGGGGCCGCGCACCGTCGATCTCTGCGTCGTCAGTGCAGAGGAACAACAACAGTTGGAGCCAAAGCGGGGTCGACGACGACGACGAAGATGAAGACGACGACGGGCCCACTGCCGCCAACGTCCGCGCCGCCGCCGCCGCCGCCTCAAGGACCCAGCCCGCGAAGGACAAGCCGCGCGTCGCGTCCCCGCGCCCCGCGCCCTCAGGAAAGATAAAGCCGTGGGGCGCGTGGGGCCGCGCGCCGTCCGTCTCCGCGTCGTCCGTGCAGCGGAACAACGACAGCTGGAGCCAGAGTGGCGTGGACGAGGACGACGGGCGCTCGGTCGCGGAGAGCGAGGCGGCCGGGTGGGGCGCTGCCGCCGCTGCCGCCGCCGCCGCTGCCGCCACGGTGGTGCCGGAGCCTGCGTACGTCGGGCGCGGTGCGGGGCACGACGGGCCGTGGGGGAGCAGCGACACGGTGCGCGCCGCGCGCCCGTGGGCTATGGCGCGCGAGAAGACGTGGGCGGACGAGATGGACGAGATGGATGCGCGCGAGGCTGCGGGCGTGGACGTGGAGACGCGGTCGGTCGTGGCCCCCACGGACACCTGGGGGAACCCCTCGGTGGGGCCGTGGTGAGCGTCCGTCTGCCGTGGCGAAGTTCAAGGCCCCCATAGAAGTTGAAGTCGAAGAAGCCGTCGAAAGCAAGTCTCCGGTCCCCAAGAATCCAAATTCTCGCTTATATGCGAGTCAAAGTTATCGAGATCGTTATCAATGTTCCCAAGACCGCTGCCTCTCTGGACGTACGACGTATAGTGACCTTGTTTTGCGCAGTCGTTGTTTATCGTTTGCTCTAACGCTAGCGTCGTACCTATCTGGACATGTTATCTCCACTCTTGCGTACAGACTGTACAGTCCTTTCATACCTCGCTGTCGCGCTTTTGCTCCCAAATGTTGCTGCATGTTTGTCGACCTGTCCAGGCCGCGCCCGTCCATAGCTATCGCCTCCCCCCCCGTTGTGTCGTCGTCCTCTTGCTAGTCAACCTCCAATGTCATCGTATCTCTGTTAAGCTGTCGAAAACCAAATGAAAGCACTGTTCCCGTAGATTGTTACAATTACAACATGCGTATATGCACTTAACACAAAGCACTGAGAGAACATTATACGAAGTATAACACTACCGCTGTCGGCGATCACTGGCTGTCCTGGCTCATCACCCACGGCCGCTGCGTCTGAAGCGGCAGGGAGCCCAGATCGAACCCGTACCCCTCGCGATACCCACCCTGGGTCTGAGTCTCAGTCAGGGTCTGGCTCTGACTCTGGCTCTCAGATGACCCTGAGGGACCGTGTGCGAGCGGGCCTAGGGGCGGGTCCTCGAGGAGCTCGCGCTTCACCTCGATCGTCGTCACCGGCTCCGCGGGGGACACGCGCCGGGATAGGGGCAGGGGCAGCGACTGCGACTGCGGTATGCGGGGCGGGTGCTGCGTCTGCGTCTGCGTCTGCGTTTGTGTCTGTGTCCGCCTCTGGCTCTGCGCCTGTGGAGCGCTGCGCGTGCGGCGGGGGAGGGCGAGCGTGCCGGAGCGGAAGCCGGTCTGTGAGGGGGTGGGGGCTGGGGCGGGGTTTGGCTTCTGCGCTGGGGGGTGTTCGGCTGGAGGCTGGGTGGCAGGCGGGGTGTCGTCCGGCTGCTCGTCCACCGCGGAGAGACCTGCGGGGCATGTATGCGGCGCATATAGGGAGGTGGCGGTCAGCAGATGCGTTGGTAGCCCGCGCTTCGGAGGAGAAAACGCGCGTGCGAGAGCGAGACGTACCTCCGGGATTCGCCCTCGTCCTCCTCCCTGCGCCCGCGGCCCCTCCAATTGACGAAGGCGGCTTGGACGTGGATCTGCTGCGCGGTTTCCTAGTCACCTTGCCGTCTGCCTTGCTGTCCGCCGCGCTAGGGTCGGCGGGTGGATGGCCGTTCGTGATTGACGGGGTACGGGCGCGCGACGTGCGCCGGGGTGGCGCGGGAGGCGGCGGCGCGGGTGCGGGGGTCTTGGATCTGCTGCGGAGCGTGCGCGTGGGGGGCGGAGGAGCGGGTGGGGAGGTAGAGCTGGAGAAGGCGGCTCGGGCCTTGGATCCGCGGCGCGTGCGTGCGGGAGGCCGAGCGGGTTCGTCAGCAGGCGACGGAGCGTCCGCTTCGGCTGATTGTGGAGAAGGCGCGGATGGTACATCTTGTGCAGGCGGGCGGATCGGGGAGGCTGAGACGGGGGACGCGTCGAGGTGTTGTGTGAGCGACTCTTCTACTGCTTGGGACGAGGTGGTAGAAAGGGAGTGCGAGCTGTCAGAACCGGTCTTTATAGGTGTTTTCTGTGAACAACGCGGGTGAGGCAAAGTGCGCAGAATAACATGACATTGAGCGTACCCTGCCAGTAGCGCTAGATAGCAGGTTGGCTTCAGCCACCTGGCGGCGAGAGGGTCGTGGGAGCCGTGGCCGTGAATCGGAATCCGAGCTAGAGCTTATTGATCCCCTGAAGGATGAGCTGACATTGTGTATTCCGGACGCGTTGATCGCCTCGACAATCATGTCGTTCAGCTGAGGTGAAGGCGGCAGCGAGGCGGCGGAGGGGCTGGCTGGGGAGGACTGAAGTGCGCATGAAGCAAAGGACCTTCTGGGACGTTTAGCTGGTGGGGCAGGCGACGAGGCCGACGATGCGGCCGACGAAGCGGGCGAGGACGGCAAGGGGGGTAGACGCGATGAGTCGCTTGTGGCTGAAGGTGGTGGACGCGTGTTCTCGTGAAGAGGTAACGTCAGGTTGTGTGGAGTGGATGGCAGTATGTTCTCAAGGCTGGATTCGTTCCCGGGTATATGCGCGGAGGGCTGAGTGAACCTTCCCATGTCGCTGCTGGACGGGAGCGCAGCCATAAGGCTTTCTGAAAAGTGGTCGGGGAATTGATATAGTGTAAACACCAGACAAGAGGGAGCTTGACGTACCTGTCGCGCCACTTTGACCCTCCGTAGAGCGTAGATATGCATCCCAATCTCGTTTCTTGACTCGCAAGATCACGTTGAAATGTGATTCCTGTAGGTGTTTGCCAAGGGCATCGGAAGTCCGAAAGGTCTCGGGGCACCAGTTCCAGTTGCAGTGCCAGAGCTTGACCTGCTCTGTCATTTTTGGGGGACCTTGCGCTGGAGGTCAAGGAGAGGGGCGACGAGGGTGAGCGAGCTGCGGACGGAAGACGGAAGAGGAGAGTCGGTGGTCGTTGAAGAGAGCAAACCCACTCAACGCCACCGGGCCGCCGCCAGACGCGTCTCGATGGCGGCCCGCGCACCGCTGCAGAGACTTGTGGGGGAATTGGCGCGTCGAGCAGTGGACCAAGCGGCCTGCTCACACCCACCTGTTCTCTTCTTCCTCATGTCCATGAACCCCTCGGAGCTCACTTTGCGCGTGCACGTCGCGTCGTAGAGGGACTGATTCCGAGTTGCTGATCCTGCAACCCCATCGTCGACGCACGTTCAACCCTTCCAAGCGAGTCGCGAGTCAGCACCCCAGGTGACTCACTCTCCTCTTCTACATGCCCTTTCCACCCTTTAACTCTGTCATATAGAATAGTCAAGCCCCTGCGCTCGCCCGCATCCTCTACCCTCTGACCATGCGGGGATCCTTGTCGTCCAACCGACTCCCCAGACCCCCTTGCCTCTTCTCTCGACTTCAGAGCAACTCCGCTACCGCACTACCCTTGATCAACATCCCGAAGTCATCCATATACGAACTCGGTCAACAACAGGCAGTTCTACGTGACATTACCCTTGTCGCACAACAGGACGAGTCATGGGTCGTCGTCAGTAACGGCGCGGCCACAGGAAAAGCAGCTCTCTTCGGTGCGTTCATGGGCACCCACCGCATCACCCCTCCTGCGCCCCCGCCCAGCGGTCTATTTCCTTTCCTCCAGGACGCGGACCCACACAAGTATGTCCAAATGGTTCGCTTTGCGCATCGAGGACAGGCGTCTGGAGACGGCTTCTACGACTTCACCGCGCGTTATGGCGCTGTGCGTGAAGAGGACCGGCGCACGCTCCGTGACACCTTCTTTCCGGAAATGGCGAAGCCTCTGCATGACCTCGCAATCCCGTCGTTGCATACAAGAGACCAGGACGTTACGGCTAGAGCGGACGACAAGATGGAACAGGTGAAGAAACAAGCGCGGTTTGACTTCTTGACGGACCGGCTTCGCCTAGGGAACTTGTTGGACCTACCCATGATCGCGCTCAGCAATGGACAGACCAGGAGGGCGAGGATTGCGAAGGCGTTTCTAGAGAATCCAAGATTATTGCTCCTGGACGAGCCTCTCAGTGAGTCGACCTCTTTACGGAGCGCAGCGCATGCCGGTTGCAGCTCTGTTTTCCTCCCATTGGACCCTTTCTTACGACGGCACCATCCCTCGCAGCTGGCCTCGATGTTAAGAGCCGTGCTGTCCTCCTGGACTTGCTCGGGGAACTGAGGGAAAAGCCTGAATCACCGCACGTCATTGTCGGCCTTCGAGCGCAAGATCCCATTCCTGACTGGACGACCCACATCGCGTTTGTGGAAGAAAACGGCCAAGTACACACTGGGAAGAAACAAGATGTCCTCTCCACCACCTTCATGCCCGCTGCTCCCGCATCCCCCGCCCCGCCCAAACACACCCGTCCCAAGGGCGCCGCGCTCATCGCCCTCGACGACGTCACCGTCGCCTACGGCCCGCGCAAGGTGATCTCCTCCCTCCGCTGGACGGTCCGCGCGAACGCGCGCTGGCACCTCGTCGGCGAGAACGGCGCGGGCAAGACGACGCTCCTCGCGCTGCTCACGGGCGAGCACCCGCAGTCGTACACGCAGCGCGACGGCGCGCTCGCGCTCTTCGGGCGCGCGCGCGAGCGGTGGGCGACGCCGCTCCTCCACCGCCGCATCGGGCGCGTGTCGCCGGAGCTCTTCAACGCGTTCCCGCGCCGCCACGGCATGTCGGTGTGGCACGCGGTCGGGACGGGCTTCGATGGCGGGTTCGTGCCCCGTGGGCGTGCGCGCGTTGGGGTCGCGGAGGATGGGACGGAACTTGAGGCGGGCGGAGCGGAGGAGGCGTGGCGCGTCGGAAGGATGCGCGAGGTTATGCGCGCGCTGGGTCCGAGCCAGTGGCATAAGGGCGCAAGCGGGGGAGAGGGGGTGGCGGTCCCATCGGACGAGGAGTTCTTCGCGAGGGCGTTCGTGGACCTCACGCCGGGCGAGCAGTCGATGGTGCTGCTGATGCGCGCGCTGGTCGGCGCGCCGCCGCTCGTGCTCCTCGACGAGGCGTGGGCGGGAATGGACCGCGCGATGGTCCAGGCAGCGCATCGGTACCTGGCCGACGGCGGAGGCGGGCTCTCGTCAGAACAGGCGTGCATCGTTGTAAGCCATTGGGAAGAGGAGGTGCCGTGGGGCGCGGAGCACGGTGTTGAGAGGTATAAACTGGACGGAGGGATCGGAACGGAGGTATCTGCATGAGGTGCGTGGTAATGCTTCCCTGGTTACGATAAGAAACTGACCCGTTTCGTACAGCGTATATACAGGTTAGGTAGACAGCCTAATGATCACTTCGCATATTGCTCCATCACCGCGCCTTGTACACCCAACGTCTCCTCGAGCGTCTTCTCGAATGGCTTCAGCTCCCGCCCCAAGATGCGTTGCAGCAACGGGTCGACGACCGCGAGCTCCCCGCGCTCGAGCGCCTTGTACGTCGTCGCCCACTTGCGCAAGAACTCCTCTTCCCCGCGCGGCCCGGGCCTACCAACATTCCGCTTTACATACTCGTCCTCGGTCCCGACGACGAGCTTGATGTCCCGGTTGAGGAGGGCGGAGGCTTTCTCCGCAATCTCGGTGAGCGTGATCACGCGCGACCCGGAGAGGAGTAGGACTTCGTTCTCGTAGCCTCCCTGTCGCCCCCTCCTCGTCAACACCACAAACCCCAGTCAGCGAAGAAGCTCGAGGGACCACTCACGTCGACCATCATCCTCGCCGTCCCCTCACCCAAGTCCTCCCGGCTCACCCACGCGACCCCGCCGTCAGCGTGCGGCACCAGCACTTCCTCGCTCCCATCCCCCTCCCCGCGCGGCCCGCCCCAGAAGCCAAAGTAGAGCGGCCAGCTCTCGCTGTATATCCCCTCGCGCAGGATCGTCCACGCGAGCCCGCTCGCGCGCAGGTACGCCTCCGTGTCGCGGTGCGCCTGCATGACCGCGGCGGCGCTGTCGCCCGCGAACGCGAGCGAGGTGTAGTACACGCGCGAGATCGTGCGCGCGCGCACGGCGGCGTCGATCGCGGCGCGGTGCGCGGCGACGCGGACGTCGTGCGCGATGCTGGGGTAGGAGACGAGGAGGAGCGCGTGCGCGCCCGCGAAGGCGGCGTCGAGCGTGGAGGGGTCGGTGTAGTCGCCGTGTCGGATCTCGGCGCCGGAGGAGAGGACGGCGGGTGGGGCACCAGCGGGGTTGTAGAGGGAGACAATGATGTCGGAGGCTGGTGGGGGGATGATTCAGTTGCTGGGGCGGGGGAAGGGTGGGAGTTGAGAGGGCGGGGTACCTGGGACGAGCTTGAGGAGGTGCTTGAGGACCTGCGAGCCGAGCCCGCCTGTGGTGCCTGTCACGACGAATTTAGGCATTGTCGACGATTGAAAGCTAACGGGTCGGGCACAGCAAGTTCGTAGTTGGAAGCAAACGTGAATGTGCGTGTGGGTTGCCCAAAGCTACAGTATTGTTGTAACCATTCACTTCAGGATCAGTCAGCGTAATCTGAGTCAGCAGCTCCGCATACCCGTCAAGTGAGAGCTTCCCAAACGGGGAGCGGCAGCAATACTTCAAAGCCTATGCATATTGCTGGTATAGCGGCCCTGCGCGACCTCAAGTGCCAATTATCGAAGGCAACACGGACCCCGGTATAAAGTGATGAGAAGCAAACGATGCGCATGGAAGCACCGTCGTCGCGAGCTAGAGGAGGGCATAGTATGTATGAAGTATTCTCGTACTTAAACGAGGTTTACGAGGTAAATGGCCGTACTTTTCTTAACATTAGCCAATGCTTACGAGGGTGGTAGAATTCAGGTACCATGATGTATGCGCAATAACGCGACAACGGTCCCAAGTCCCAAGTAGAAACTCGTATCGTCGCGCAGGTCATGGCGTTGTCCTCTGAAAAGTCCACTTGTGGGTTGTCTCAAGGAGAACTGGCGCTGCCCTCACGGGGTTTAGGGCGGTATATATGGACAAAAGTGCCAGACAACAACGGCCTCTCGAATCGAAACGAAAGTGCCGACACATCGCGGGGGTCGTTCGAACATAAGCCACCCTCGTTGCTGGGCACATGTAGCTGCCCGGAGGCCCGGCCGGCGAGCCTCCAAATATGGGAAAGCAGAACAACGCCTACCCAGTAGGGGACGATTATCTTCAAAATAATCACGATGTTCTACTGAGCTTCAAATTGGCCGCCTGCTTCTCGGCGGACAAACCTCACAACACGTGTATCACATGTCGAACAACTCCGACCTCACTTCTCGACATTCTTTTGTGTCACAAGCTGCGCCTTCAACACGCTGAAGAGGATATGAAATCCTTGTGAGGGGCGTGCCTGGCTTACCGGCGGCAGTGAAGTCGGGGAGGATTTCCGGAAAATCACATTCAGTGGACTTTCGGGCCCATAGAGAGCTAGAACGCCTCCGTGAGCCGGAAGCTTGCTTCTTCGGCTGTGCTCGAACGCATCTCCGACGCACTGGACATGCTTTTTACGGGCTAATGGGCGCATCGAGAAGCTCAACATGCGCTCGGGCGGTGGCGTTCGAGCTCCAACTTGAGAGGGCCAGGCAGGGGCTGCTATCGCGCGTTCCCTGTGGACACCGGGCCGGCGTGGAGCAGGCGTGGAGAAACGGCGTGGCCGCATGTTCTCATGACGTCCGTCATGCCTCAGTTATTGCGCGTTGCGCGGCACCGAATACGCGTAGGGGCAAGGAGCGGATTGAGATGCGTAGACTGGATGCCTGCCGCTGGATGGAGGTGTCGACGAAAGTGGCCTACAGAACTGCTTCGGCATGGAACCCGTCCGTTCTATGAGCAATGAGGAGGAAGGGGGTTCTGTCCCCTTGTCGATCGACGGTTCCTGAACTATTAGATAGAGATATCGGGTTGTAGAATGCATCTTGGTACAGGTATGGCAGTGTAGTAGGTGGCGAGGATGGCAATGGATGACGGATATATATGAAATGCGGTTGAGTGAAACTAAAAGCGCGAGAGCACGATGAGCACCAGTGACAGCGAAACGATCTACGACAATAATCCACGGCCTGAATGGAACGGAAGTCGTTGAACGCAAATAACGGATAATGTCGAGGGTCTTTAGCTTACCAAAAGCCACAATAGCAACTAGTGCACATAGCTCTTCAGTGTCTTGAGGCCTCCCAAAGCGGCAGCGACGGTATCGTTGAATGCGCGCTCGTAGAGGGTCTCGGACGAGGGGCTAAGTCTCCAAGACACGAGCGACACCTTCTCCTCTCGGATAGTACACCATTGAGTCAGGACCTCGTTTGCTGTTGGGCGCGCCTGCGGGTCTACCTGCTTCATGAGGTCGATCATAGGCCGGAGGAAGTCCATGTTATGATATTTCTGTGGAGCGCGGGGGCCACCATGAGCGGGATACGCAGCGGAAGGACATTGCCGCGCACCTCTTGGAATTCCTCGTAGTATAGATGACCGAGCGCGAATATGTCGACCTTGAACGGGTCGTATGGTATGTCGTTGGAGAGCTCAGGGACTTTATCTTCTCGGCCGACATCCCCGACGACAAGGTGAGGCTCTCCTTCGTTGAAACGCACAGAGAGATCGAAGTCGATGTAGTAGTATTGTACAGGATTCTCTGCACGGTGGAGTGGGCTGATTTCGTAGAGAGCGTCGGGGGTGAAATTCTGTCGAACTGGATGATGTCCGTGAGGATAAAGTGCTCGGCCGTCCATCATGATGTTCACGGCGGTCACATCTCTATAGATTTTGAGCATATGAAACATTAGAGGGGGTGTTGTGGGTCCTGACCTATGTGCGATGTTGTGCCGGTGAAGGAACACTAAACCCTACCTCGAAGTTAGTAAATTAGATAGCATCGTTTCGGACAAAGCATGGACGTACCTCGAGCGTTTGATTGATGAAGTCGAAGACTTCTCCAATGCTCCGAAACTCGGGGTCATTGCATGGTCGTAGGAATGGCATGACCATGAGGGTGATCGTAGAATCGAAAGGGTCGGGGAAGATGTCTAGTATGGGCACGGAATGATTCTGTGGATCCTTCACAGAGGAAAGGTAGCGAGCAATCTGAAGCTCCTGGCTACCATTGTTGCTGGACTTGATAGCAACGAGCTCGTCGTCATTGCGTCGTTTAGCGTCAATTACTTGGTAGGTCTACAGACAATAATAAGATTAGCAACCTAGAAACGGTAGTGGTCTGGAATGACGTTTACCGCTAACACAATTGAGTCTTCGCAGAACTGAGGATTGAGATTTGTCCCGACCCACGATGGTTGCCAATCCGGAGAATAACGTCTTCTGAGGACGTATCCCCGCTTGTCGAGGGCCGGGTGCCGCTTACGCCAGAAGACCTCTGCCCTGCCGAGATCGAATGCGCCGGTGCGCGTAGCCTGCGCATACCGTTCGATTACTGGCTCATCGTGCAAGATCGCGTATCGTGGCAGTCGTTTCTGTGTGACCGCGGAAGACATCGAGTTGCGTCCGACCACGAATGCAGCGACGCTTGGCTGGTCACGGTCTGGCAAAACCCGAAGTGCGGTGGTGGGCTGGTGGCAACGTGTTATGTTCCAAATTTGGCAGCTTGCACGGGCCGTCTCGGTGCATGTTGCCAGCGCGGGTCCTTGACGCCCGGCGTTCTAGCGCCAATGAGCCCACGCTTCATGCCAGGTCGACTTCGTCCTCAACCTCGTGTATTGTTGTACCTGTGCATACACGGTAGGTCCCGTGTGCCCGATCATCCGGAAATGGCGGATGCTGTGACTAACGTTATGCTCTTCTGCACACAGACGATAGGCCGTCGCGCCATCCATATAATCATGTCTGGCCTGGATCTGGGGGTCCCAAGGTTCCCCGCCTCAACTGCTGGCCTTACCCAACCCCGCACCCTTTATCCCTATAGCACTCCAGGACCATCCACATTCAGTCCTCCTTCTCGCCCGCCTCGCGCTCCCCTTCAGCATGGCCAACGACCAGGCTTACAATATCTTTGGGCTAGTGGCGGGTGCCATAGGAATACTCGCCGCTATCCCCATCTCCGTCATCTTCAGTAACCTCCCGCGATCCCACATCCGCCCCCTCGAAACGCTCTTGCGTGAAACAGAGGCATCCCTTCGCTCCGCTGTAGCCGAAGGCCTCATCCCCGATGACAACGTTGTGAAGCACCTCCACGATAAACTGTTCAAGTACGTCCAGTGTCACTGATAACATCGCCGCGATATGTCTCCCCTCAACAAAGTGCTGCGGCAGAGCCAAAGAAATCTTCGACGTCGTCAGGTATCAAGTGTACGACATTCACACCATTCGGCAAGATCTCCGGCAATGGAAGAACGGTTTATCGAATGCGATGACGTCTCTGCGTTGTGATTTGCAGAAAATTCGGGTTGAGATCTCCGTGAGTTCATGTATTTATCTACTGTCGTAGTTATTGACTTTGTTTCTCTAAGAAACGTACTTCTGCTGAACGCGAGCTCCGGCGCGAAGAATGCTGTGAGGCTAGCCTGAAGCATCTCTCCGCCTACAAAGGTCTGTGAGAACATCCGTCTCAGGCCTTATTATCCATTTTGACCTGGCTGTTTGTCCCAAGACTTAGCCACCAAATATCCCGAAAAACCATCTTCCGGGATGGTCCCCCCGTCATACCCGCAGTCCGTGTTCACTCTGGCTGACACAGAAAACGCTGTCCTCCCCACTCCCACGATGCGACGTATACGCGAAGACGAAAAGAATGACGCGCAAGACAAGGCTCCAAGCGACAGTCGTCCGCCATCTCGAGGCCGTTCCCGCCGCGATCGAATCGAGAAACGCCGCTCTGTGCATGAAGTCTTAGTTCGTCTTGGTCAAGAGCTGGCGAGCGGTCATTCACACGGCATTGGAGCTGTTGAGTCCGCCACATACCCTTCTCAGCCGAGTCAGCCCCGCGTTACCCCAGAGCCCCCCACCTCATGCAAAAAGGGCTCATCTTTCGGTAAAGCTCTCAGGTCCCTCCGACGCACCCTCTCTCCCCGCGCCGCTATTGGCACGGGCACCTCGTCCCTCCCTCGCTCGCATTCGTGCTGCGATGGCCCACTCCTCATACAGTTCATCCCGGAGGTGCTTAGCGCCTTAGAGGTATCTGATGAGAGCGACTACAGCGAAGACGACGACGATGGCGACGAGGATTCGTGCGATTTGGGCACGACCGCGTTACCGGTCTGACTGCCATCCGACCCCACACTGGCACTCTCCCCGCCACTCCCCGACGCCACTCACCCTACCTCGCCACGCCACCGAAGCCATCAAATACCTACCAGGCCCTGGTAAGGTCCTCGAATACCTCGCGTCTCATCTCCCTTGTACACAGTACGATACAGGTTCTTTTCCTCTCAGATGTGTAGAGGTCTCGGCGTTTTTCATCCCGTCCCTGCCCTTGTAAACGCTTTCTTCCCGCTGTCCGTTTTCCTATCGTGGGCGCTCTCCGTTACGCGCGGTTGTTGTAATGCTATTGTGTACGTTGTTCAGATTCCACCTTCCCCCAACGTCAAGCTCTTGTCCTTTGTGATGCTCGCTGCTCATCTCTCGCGCTCTAAGCGAACAGCGAGCGAGTGAGCGAGAAGGAGACTCCGACGCGGGCCCGTCGCTTACGGCGAGCCCACACGCACGCCTCGCGCTTGAGTAGGGGATTGGGCGTGCGCACCACAGGCCACGGCGGGCCAGATCTGATTCCAATGCCACTTTCGTCGCACACAGGCCGAAGGAGTGGGCGGCAGCACGCGCTGAGCAGCAGTGTGGTTGAGAAGCCCCGCAATTTGATGGCTTGCGCCCGCGCGGCGCGCGGTAGTCTGGGGTAGCCGGAAGCCGGAGCGGCAGCAGGGCCGCGCGACATGGCCTCCGATTAGCAACCGTACTCACCGCGCGCGGTGAGGGCGATGTCGTTGATTTGAGAGCGGCACCCCAAGGCCAGTCATTCCCGCGGTTCGTTATTTCGGTGTCTCCCAGGCGCGCCCACCGATCACACGAACCCCACCAGGGGCTCGACCTTCAGAGAAATTGATACCATTAAGGATATAGAATTGTCTGAGGTATACGTTAGATTGCAGTACAAACGTGACGGACTAGGTGCGTTGATGATGGCGATGGAGGGGGATATATGGGTGCGTTCTGGTGAGTATAGCTAAGAGCACGAGAGCACGACGAGGACCAACGACAGCGAGATGATCTATGATGACAGACAGATGATCTAGATGTTGCACGCGCAGCGTCTCAGCGAGGCGTTGAGAACGAAAGGATGCAATGGGGCTCACCAGAGAGAGCGATGGGGCTAGCGCACATAGCTCCTCAGAGACTTCAGGCCCCCTAATGCAGCCGCGACGGTGTCGTTGAATGCCCGCTCGTACACCGTTTCGGACTTCGGACTGAGCCTCCACGACGCGGACGAAGACTTTGCTTGGCGTATTGTTTGCCATTGTACGGCCACCTCGTCTATGGTCGGCCGCGCGTCAGGTTGTTGCTGCTTCATACGGTCGATCATCGGGAGAAGGAAGTCCATGCTGTGATATTTCTGTATAAACCAGGGTAAGAGCGAGTATTTTACGACGAGAATAGTACTGACGAGGTGAAACTCCTTGTAATAGAGGTTTCCCAGAGCGAAGATGTCGACCTTAAAGGCGTCGTAGGGCACGTCGTTCGAAAGCTCTGGAACCTTGTCGTCGCGCCCGACGTCTCCGATGACGAGGTGAGAGTCTCCTTCCGCGAACCGCACGGAGAGGTCGAAGTCGATGAAGAAGTAGCGTACAGGGTGTTCAGTGCGAGAAAGAGGGGTTACTTCATGCAAGGCGTCTGGGGAGAAGTCCTGCTGGATGGGGTGATATCCTTGTGGATACAAGGGTCGACCATCCATCATGATATTCACTGCAGCAACGTCCCTGATATAAGTGAGCGAGGGAAGAGGGGTTCATCTGGCCATTAGCACGTACTTACCGATGCGCTATGTTAAGTTCGTGGAGGAAAGATAGACCCTATGGTGACGTTAAGCTATTATGTAGTGAACGCAGGATCCGTTGCGAGACGAACCTCTAATGTTTGGTCGATAAAGTCTATAACTTCACCGATATTCCGGAATTCGGGATCGTTGCAGGGCCGGAGAAAGGGCATGACCATGAGTGTGAGCTGTGGGTCCAATGGATCGGGGAAGGTCTCCAGCACGGCAACGGAATGATTCCGGGGGTCGTGAAGGGTAGACAGGTACTGAGCGATCTGGACTTCGCGTGAGTTTTTGTTACATCTCTTGATAGCAACAAGCTCGTCGTCCTTTAGCCTCCTGGCGTCAATAACGTGGGGTTTCTGACAACAATAGGGTCGTGAGAGGAACGGTCATAGCTTAGTCGGGGAAACTTGTACTTGCCGCTAGGATCACGGAGTCTTCACAGTACATAGGGTTAAGATTTGTGCCGACCCATGAGGGCTTCCAGCCAGGTTTGTAGCGTTTTCTGAGGGCGTAACCGCACTTCTCCAGAGTTGGCTGTCGGTCTCGCCATTGAACTTCGGAGGGATCGAGATCGTAAACGCCCGAGCGAGTTGACTGAGCGGCCCACTCAAATTCATGCTCATCGTGTAGGATCGCATGCCGAGGAAGTGGTTTTTGCGCGACTGTAGAGGACATTAGACTGAGCGGGCTGCCGCAACAACAGCAGGTGTTGGTTCGTCACGGTCTGGCGATCCCCGACAAAGTGAAGGCTCGTGGCAACCTGTGTGCAATGTTCCAAATATGGAATATTGCACGGGCCGCCGCCGGCTTATGCCGCTGCCCGCGCCTCCCCGTTTGCCAGCGCTCGACCTCATCCCTCCGCCGTGCTAGCTTCGTGACGGCAACCCCCACGGTGCCTCGTGTCTCCCGTGTATTGTCATACCAGTGCAACCATGGTGCGTGTGCACATGTTTTGTTTTCTGGAAATGATGCGCTGAGCTCGTGTTCCGTGCTTCTGCAAACAGGCGGAAGCTATTCCCGCCGCTCATTTATGCCTCAGAGCTGGGAGTTTGGCTTCGCTGAAGGCCCCTCTCTGAAGTGCCCCGCGACTTTCCGTCATATCCGCATCCTTCGCAGCTACGAAACACCTTCCGTTTCCCGCATCTCAACACACCCTACGCTCTCCTCATCCGACCCACCTTCCTAGCGCCACTCCCAATGGTGGACAACAATGCCGCCACCATTTTTGGCATTGTGGCGGGCATCATCGGGATGCTCGTGGCCATCCCTTATTGCTTCATATACAACCGGCTCCCCAGCAAAAGGATACACTATCTGGAATCGATGCACTCCGAAACGAAGAAGCTCTTCGATACCGCTGTCGAGGAAGGCCTCATCGATGATGACGCTGACATTGCTCTCATCCACAAAACCCTGTGGAGGTACGTCTTAAATTCTCTCTCCATTTATCTTCGTCCTCATCTCTACTGGACGTAGGGTGATGATCGATATAGACAAGGCACGGATGGAGGTGTACAACACCCACACGATCTGGCAAGATTTTCGACACTGGAGACGTGGCGTATCGCAAGATATTTCAAAACATTGCAATTCGTTGCAGAAGATACGAGCGAAAATCTCTGTGAGATATACTGTATTTGATAACGTTTCCACACGGCTCATTGGAATTTACAGGAACGAACTTCTATGGCTCGCCGGCTTAGAGAAGCCGCCTGCTACGAGGCTGGTTTAGCGCGGTTGTCTAACCTCAAGAGTACGCATGTTTTTATCTGTCTCAGAGAGGCACATGCTAATTTCTCTTCAGGGGCTTCTACTTTTCCTCTGGAGAAAACGGGCACTGGAGTCACCGTCTCGGCGTTGCCTCCTGACAGTGCTTTTGTCCCCGCCGACACGGTCTCCCACATGTCCCTAGACTCCGAGAAGACGCTTCAGGATCCTCCCACCAACGCTACTCGAGGCCTTTTGCACAACTCTTTGTCGCATTCACGCCGCGTGAAGGCAGAAAGGCGCCACTCGATGCGTGAAGTCCTCGTCCGTTTGGGTCAAGAACTGGCTGCTAGTCACGTGCCTGGCGCCGTGGCCACGTTATCTCACGGAGAACCCACCACAAACGCACACGGTTCTGAGAAGGCTTCATCGAGCGCGAAGAAGCACAGGTGGGCACCCCTCACGAAGGTTGTGCACTCCTTCCGGAGAACCAGTGGCCCGCGTCCTGCCGAACCTCGCTCATCCCCCCAACACCCGCGTTCGCACTCGTGCTGCGACTCGCCATTTGTGATACACCTCACTCCTGACCTCTTGGATGCCCTCGAGACGTCCGACGAAAGTGATTACGATGACGAAGAGGACAGCGGCGACGAGAAATCTTGCGATCTGGATGACATCGAGTCACCGGTGTGATCACTGCACAACTCACCTGCCCCTCACAGAACATACCGTACTCCTACTTACACCCCAACTTGTCTCATCCTTCTACGCCGTCCTCATCTCGCCCCTGATACTCAACGTGCTCTGCTAGCTCTCCGTCCCAACTTGCGTTGTGTACCATTGTAGTACCTTGTTGTAATGCTATTGTGTATCTCTGCCGTGGTGCGTTGTACTAAGTCTCCGGGTCTCCTTCTCTCGTCTCCTTTGCGTCGCGACCGTTGCATCTTATGAAGCATCGCCCGCTCCCGGCGAAGTCCCTTCGCTGCGCGCCCCTCTCATTCCGATACGCCACCTGCTATACATCTCTCTTCGGCACTCCTCGGTGCCTTAGATGTGCATGGTGTCTGCGGGTACAGAGGTGACGACAGCGGCACTGATGGCGACTCGTGCAACCTGGATGTGGGCAAGTTACCAGTCTCCCTCCGTCGAACGCATGGACGCCTCCCCGCTCCTCCTCCGCCTCTCGTAGTATACATGAACCACGTCCGCGGAGCACTAGTAGCTTGCTCATATCGCCTACCTTTTCCCGCTCCCCTAATGTGGCTGGTTTCTACTCAGAGTTTTCTATCGTAGATGCTTCCCCCCCGTCTATATTGTTATTACGTGTAGACAAGCTATGTTAACGTGTGGTGTCAACGCCTTGTCACGGTGTCGGCCAACATTGGTAATGTCCTTGTCGTCGAATATCGAGAACGCGGCACACGGCCTCACGCACCGTTCTAAGTCCGGCAAACCAGCACCGCTCAGGGCCATCCACGGCCTAGGGGCTCGCCATACCTCTAGCGCGCGGTGTCGGTGCCTCCGAAAATGGGACTTCGACGCGGGCGTGTTGTCCAAATGCTCAGCGCTCATGTGCGAACCGGCGGCCGCTCGACATGCGCCTGCACGGCAGGGTTGATGTTCCGCCCCCCCTTCCCGTTATATCCCCCCCGCGCCGAAGATACGGGCGGTTCCTGCTCCACAGCACGCGTTTAGCAGCAGTGTGGTTGAGAAGCCCCGCCGGCGTTGATGCCGCTGTGCGTGCGCGTCGCCGGGCGCGGGCCTGCGCGTGTCCAGGCCATTCGTGCACGACGCCGCGCCGTCTGCGTTCGACAGGTCTACGCATAGGAAATCGAATGGAGCAGAACCTGGAAGGGCGGTGGCTCCTAGAACACGAGTTCTGCACGTGAAGGACATCCGCGTTCTGTGTCAACGACTCCTTCGAGATTTCGTCGCTACCTCTGGGATTCAGGTGCATCATCCCTCCCGTCGGGCGCGATTAATTATATGTAATCGAACTGAAAGTACGACAAGGGACGATAGACTGTAGTACAAGCTGCCTGCCAGAGTGGGCGTTGGCATCGATGATGGCGGATGCATGTGGGATGGTGATGGATACAATTAAGAGCGCGAGAGCACAACGAAAGTCAACGATAGCGAGGTGATCTAGGGACACGACCGTGTCATCTGTGAAGAGCACCTACGTATTCATATGAGTACGCACACCACATAGACCAAAGCAACCAGACTCACAGGTGAAATGGTAGAATTAGTGCACGTAGCTCTTCAAGGTCTTCAGACCGCCCCGTGCGGCAGCGATCGTGTCGTTAAATGCCCGTTCGTAGACCGTCTCCGAGTGCGGGCTCAGCCTCCACGATTTCATCGAATCCTTCTCCACGCAGATATGCTCCCACTGTTCAGATACCTCGCCTATCGTTGGCCGCATATCGGGTTGGACCTGCTTCATTCGGTCGATCATCGGTAGAAGAAACTCTGTATCGCGATACTTCTGTAGACGGGAATCGCATCAGTGGGGGGACGGAAGTAGGATGCTAGGCTTACCTTGCAGAACTCCTTGTAGTAGAGGTTCCCCAAGGCAAAGATGTCCACCTTGAAAGCGTTATAGGGCACATCGTTCGACAGTTCCGGAACTTCGTTGTCACGACCAACATCTCCGATGACGTTGTGCGATTCTCCTTCTTCAAAGCGGACTGAGAGGTCAAAGTCGATGAAGTAGTACCGTACAGGGTGGTCTGTCCGTGAGAGAGGAGTCGCTTGGTGCTGACCGTCCGGTGTGACGAAGCGGCGAGCCGGATGATATCCTTCTGGATACAACGTCAGTGCGTCCATCATGATATTCGCGGCGGCAATATCTCTGTGGGTGAATTTGAGTCACAGAAATATTCATGTTTATGCACGTATAGCCTCACCGATGTGCAATGACTAGTCCATGCAGGAACGCTAAACCCTATACTTTGTCAGCACCTCGACCGGAAGTAATGCGTCTGGTGTGGGTGGCCTACCTCAATGGTTTGTGTGATGAAGTCCATGGCTTCTCCAACAGTACCAAATTCAGGGTTATTGCAGGGCCGGAGGAAAGGCATGACCATGAACATAACCCCAGGGTCCAAGGGATCGACGAAGGCGTCTAATAGGGGAACGCAATGCTTCTTAGGGTTGTTGAGGGTGGTTAGGTATCGTGTGATTTCAAGTTCGTGTGATCTTCTATGACACCATTTGATTGCTACCCACTCCCCGTCGCTTCGTCGCTTTGCGTCGATGACATAGGGGTTCTGTAAATCAGAGGACATAAACCGCGGGGACTCTCGTCTTTCAAAAGTCGACCTCACCATTAATCTGATACCGTCTTCGCAGAAGAAAGGATTGGCATCCGTTCCCAACCAGGACGGTTTCCAGTCGGGAGAATACCGCGGCCGGAGAATGTAGCCTCGCTTTTCGAGCTCGGGTTGCCGGTCCCTCCAACGGATCTCTGATGGGTCCAGCGAGAAGACGCCGCCGGAGGAAGCGTCAGCGGCCCGTTCCATGGCAGCTTCATCGAGCTCGATCACGCGTCGAGGTAGTTTCTTTTGTGTGGCTGCAGAAGACATTAGGGCGAGATGAACCTCGAGGCCTGTTGTCGCCGGCCGGTTCGTCACTGGTGGGTGGCAACGTGTGCAATGTGCCAAATCGGGACATGTGCACGGGCCGCTCAGGCGCCCGTCGTGAGGAAGAGCGCGCCCAATTTGTACGAAACGCCCATGCGTCCTCCCAACCTTCTCTCAACCTCGTGTATTGTTAGACCAGTGCAACCAAGATGCATCTACACGCGTTTGGCCTTCTCGGAGTGATACGCGCGGCTTATGCCTCCCGTGCTTCGATAGTCTAGCCGAAAGCCTCCCTCACGCCGTTGCCCATTTATCAAAGGCGAATGTCTGGGGCTCACTCCCCCACGGAGGCACCCCGCTCACCCGTCTCTTCGTCTCGTCTAATCACCCTCACCCCCCATTTCCTGTTCTCCTCCTTCCCGTCCCACACGCCCTTCCACTACAGCCACCCGGCCCTTTGGCCCCATCACGATGGCCAACGACGAGGCATACGATATTACAGGCGTTGTGGGGACCGCGATCGGCATCTTCTGTGGCGTTGCGATTCCTCTTTGGCTTTGGCTCATCTATTGCCGCCTCCCGCGCTCCAAGATCCAGCTCCTCGAGTCGCTTCTGTCCGAAACAGACAAACTTTTGACCTCCGTGGTCCAAGAGGGCATCATTGACGACGTGACCCTCTACCCATTTCACGGACGCCTCTTCGAGTACGTTCCTAGCGTCCACTGTGGCGCAATCTCTATACTCAGTCGTTTTGGCAGCATCAAGAGATCGGTACACCTTATACGCGCAGACGTATACAACACGCGCAATATCTGGCAAGATATCAAAAATTGGTGGACTGGATTGTCTCTCAAAATGTCAAAAGTCTGTGAAGAGTTGCAGGGTCTCCGCGCTGAAATCTCCGTGGGTGACACGTATCCATCCGAGGAATGTGCCACTCACACCCCCACTCAGGAAAGGTGCTCTGATGCGGCCGGAAACTCCACAAAGGAGGTTACGACCCTACTAAGTGAGGCCAGTTTCAAACAGCTCTCGTCACAAAGAGGTATGCACGCAAGCAACGGGTGTTGTCGCACGTCCAGTCCCCTGACTCCCTCGCTGCAGCTTCACACTCATTCAGTAGTGTGGAAAAACTTCCTCTGGACGTCGAACCCGCCACCCCGCCCGCTCCCGCACACGTCATCATCCCCGCCGATGTAGTCCAGGCGGGCGACGGCACGAAGGGTTATCTCCAACAGTGCTTGGGAGATCGTGATCGACTGCGAGTGGAACGGCGCCGCGTAACACGCCAAATCTTGTTACGACTTGGTCGAGAGCTCGCTGCCGGTCTAGGTGTCCCTTACAGCCACGAGTCGTGTTGTACCTCGCAAGACACACAGAAGCCCCACGGCACACGGTGCGATCACAGTTCTGACACACAGACGTCGTTGAAGTCTCCCCGCTACGCCCCGGAGCAACACCCTCAGTCCCATTCGTGCTGCGAAGGTCCACTGGTCATCGAGCTCGTGTCTGAACTGCTCCTAGATGCGTTGGACGTGCCCTACGCGAACGGTTCTAGCGACGACGAAGGAGACAGTGACGACGACAACTCGTGCGATCTCGGCACGGCCAAGCTGCAGGTGTAGCCACCCTCCCTCCCCTTCCTGCCGCCGCCCCACCGGTCATCGCATCATCCCTTCCCTCCCCACACACGTCCTCCCCTCCCCCTGAACGACGTCTCAAAGGTCCACTCGAAGGTAGACCGCGCCGCTTATCCCTTTCTCCTCGTCGTCTACTGTACGATAGAACCCCCCCTCTCTTGCCGTGTACATCATCTACCCCGTTACGTGTATCTCCCGTTGTTGTCCCCGACGCTCCCATCCTGCCGTGTTTAGATGTTCTTCCGCGTGTTGTCGTTGTGCTCTGTTGTAATAGTATTGTGTCAGTCGCCAACGCGGCTTGCTATTGTCTTATTGCGTGCAACAACGATTCTATGTTGAAGGGAAACCCCGATTATGATGTCGTTGACTGCTCGTATTCACTAATTAGCACTTCAGATCATTAGGCGTCGTGTCCCGAACTCGAGAGTGAGTCGGTGGAATCCCGATGACGGACGCGCTGGCACGCACAAGCGCCCTTCTTTGTGGCGCTGAGCATGGTCAGGGTTTGGAAGGCTGTGGGCACGAAGAACGACTAGGGGCTGCGAGTGGGCCGCGGCCTGAATCCGGCAAAGGTGGGCGCGCTCAGCGCTGGTTCTGGTACCTGCGGCACGACTCGTCACTCGATGCAAGTCTCGGGACCCGCCCGTGGGACCTGGGGCGATTGGTAAGATCGGCCGGATCGGGATGCCTTTTTGCCGGGATCCGGCCAAGTGCGTTGAAGTGACGTAAAAGTTCCCGGGGTAGGAGGTCCAGGCTCTCCTGTCTTCTGCTCTCCACGTCCGTCGACGTCGTCGATACTACTGTAGCATCATCTCGTCTAGCCCAGACGTTGCTGTACACAGTGTCGACTGCTTTTGCCAACTCACTGTGACAGCACCATTGCCGGCAGCGCGCCACACGGCCTCGTGAGCCGCCCCAGCTCTAGTGGACCAGCACTTCTACTTAAGGATCCCAGCAAAAGCTCCGAGACTCGAGTCATGTCGCTAGCACGCCTTGTGGGTATCACCGAAAATGGGACTCCGACGCGGACATGATGTCTATCATCTAATTGCTCATGTGGGTCCGGCCGGCCGCCTCGCGAAATGCGCCTCGACGGCGAGGTCGACGTTCTGCTCCCTTCCCCTTTATACCCTCCCCGCCCCGACGATACGGGCGGGCCGCGCTCCACAGCACGCGTTGAGCAGCAGTGTGGTTGAGAAGCCCCGCTAAGCCTTGATGCCGCCGCGCTTGCGCGGCGCCTGGTGGCCTCGGCGTACGTCCTAGCCTGGCGTACGCAACGCGCTGTCTGCCTTTCGAGGGTGTGTAAGATCGAAATAGAACGGGGAGGAAGCTGGCTTGGCTGTGCGGGGTAGCGGCTCCTAGCACACGAGCACCGTCAATAAAGTACATCCTGGCTCTACACCGGGGATACGCGGGTAGCCTGGGGATGGCCGGCCGCATCGAGATTTGGTTGCTTCCACGTTTTCATTCTTGAAGCGCACACATTGAGGCCCAAAAGATGTCTGGAATCAAATGCCCTCACATTTCCCGTTCTAGACGATGTTTGATAGGCAATTGATCGAAGCGTCACTGAATGTAGGAAAGACAATAAGTCGTAGTACAAGGTGGCCGTCAGCGTAAGTGCCTGAGGCGATGGTAGTATGTATATTATGGGGATCACTGATGAGTACAACTGATAGCGCGAGAGCACGACGAAAACCAACGGCAGAGATGGTGTAGGGGTATGGCTGTAACACCTATAAAAGAGTCCCTACATGTCCATGTCAGCAGGTGAATCACAAACAAAATCAGGTTCGGCTCACCGGTCAAATGAGGGAACTAGCGTACATAACTCTTCAAAGTCTTCAAACCTCCCCGCGCTGCGGCGACAGTGTCGTTAAACGCTCGTTCGTAAACCGTCTCTGACTTCGGACTCAGCCTCCACGATGTCATCGAGCCCTTCTCCACATGGATACGCTCCCACTGCTCAGACACCTCGACTATCGTCGGTCGCATGTCGGGTTGGACCTGTTTCATCCGGTCGATCATTGGTAGAAGGAATTCCGTGTCGTGATACTTCTGTAGACAGAAATCGCGTGAGCTGGGAGACGGAAGGATGATGTTAGGCTTACCTTGCAGAACTCTTTGAAGTAGAGGTTCCCTAGCGCAAAGATGTCCACCTTGAACGCATTGTAGGGAACGTCGTTCGACAGTTCTGGAACTTCATTGTCGCGACCAACGTCCCCGATGACGTTATGTGATTCGCCTTCTTTAAAGCGAACAGAGAGGTCGAAGTCGATGAAGTAGTATCGTACAGGGTGGTCGCTCCGTGACAGCGGCGCGACTCTATGTTGAGAATCAGGGGTGAAGTTGCGCCGAACCGGATGATAACCTTCAGGATATAAAGCTCGTGCGTCCATCATAATGTTGGCAGCTGCGATGTCTCTATTGGTAGACGTAAGTCATAAGAGTATTTATGCATGTATAGTCTCACCGATGCGCAATGACCAACCCATGCAGGAACGCCAAACCCTAGACTTCATCAGTACCCTGATCGGAGGTAAGGAGCCCAGTGTGAACAACCTACCTCGATTGTTTGTGTAATGAAGTCCATGGCTTCTCCAATAGTACCAAATTCGGGGCTATTGAAGGGCCGAAGGAAAGGCATGACCATGAGGGTGACACCAGGGTCCAAAGGATCGACGAAGGCGTCTAATAAGGGAACACAATGCTTCTTGTCGTCGTCGAGGGTGGTTAGGTATCGTGCAATTTCAAGCTCGTGTGATCTTCTATGACACCATTTGATGGCGACCAGTTCTCCATCGCTGCGTCTCTTTGCGTCCATAATGTAAGGGTTCTATAAACAAGAGAACATAAGCAGCGTGGACTCCCGTCTTTCGAAAGTCAGCCTCACTAATCCGATTATGCCATCTTCGCAGAAAAAAGGGTGAAGATCCGTCCCCAACCAGGATGGTTTCCAGTCAGGAGAGTACCGCGGCCGGAGAATGTAACCTCGCTTTTCGAGCTCGGGCTGCCGGTCCCTCCAACGGATCTCTGATGGGTCCAGCGAGAAGGTGCCGCCGAGGGAATTCTCAGCGTCCCGCACCAGGGCAGCCTCATCGAACTCGATCACGCGTCGAGGCGGTTTCTTTTGTGTGGCTGCAGAAGACATTAGGGTGGGATGAACCTCAAGGCCCGCTGTTGCCGCCGGTTCGTCACCGATGGGTGGCAACGTGTGCGATGTTCCAAATCGGGGCATGTGCACGGGCCGCTCAGGCGCCCGTCGTGGGGAAGGGCGCGCCCAAATTTCAGGAAACGCCCGTGCATCCTCCCAACCTTTTCTCAACCTCGTGTATTGTCAGACCAGTGCAACCAAGATGGATCTACACGCGTCAGGCCTTCTCGAAATGATGCATGCGGTTTCTGTCTCCCATGCTTCGATAGTCTAGCCGAAGGCCTCCCTCACGCCGCTACGCATTTATGACCGACGAATGTCTGGGGCCCAACCCCCGCGGAGGCAACCCCCTCACTTGTCTCCTCGCGTCGTCCCATCGTCTCTTCCCTTCATTGCCAGAAGCCCCCTCTATCCCGGGCAAACCATCCTTCGGCCCCCATCACGATGGCCAACGACCAGGGATACAACATTTATGGTGTTGTGGCGAGCACGATTAGCATCGTCGGCGCTATCATCTCTCTTTGGCTTTGGCTCCTCTATTGCCGTCTCCCGCGCTCCAAGATCCAGCTCCTTGAATGCCTTCTGTCGGAAACAGAGAAACTCTTGTACACAGCTATCAAAGATGGTTACATCGACGACAAGTCTGTCCACCGCTTCTGCAATTGCCTCCACAAGTACGTTTTCAGCGGCACATATTATATATCATACTCACATATTATGAAAGCATCAAAGGATCGGCAGACATTGTGCGCGCAGAGGTATACAGCACGCGCACTACTTGGCAGGACATCAAGAAATGGTGGAACGGGCTGTCTCTCAAGATGTCGAAAATATGTGAAGAGTTGCAGCAGCTCCGCACTGAAATCTCCGTGAGTGGCACGTATTCACCTGAGGAGTCCCCTCTCACGTCCCCACTCAGGAAAGATGCTCTGATACAGCTGGAGGTTCTAAAAAAGAGGACACGGCTGTCTTTAAGACCGATTTTGAGCCGCTCTCGTCCCAAAGAGGTACGTACACAAACAACAGGCATTGTCACCTACCCAGTCTCCTAACTCCCTCGCTGCAGATTCGAGCTCACTCAGTAGTGTGGAAAAACTTCCTCTGGACACCGAATTCGCTACCTCGCTCGTCCCCGCACCCGTCATCATTCCCGCAGATGTAATTCATGCGGGCGAGTGCGCGGAGGATTCTCCGCCGCCGCGCCTTGAAGATCACCATCGAATGAGGGCAGAACGGCGTCGCACGACTCGTCAAATCTTGTTACGACTCGGTCGAGAGCTCGCTGCCGGTTCTGGGCTCTCCCGAGACCCCGAGTTGTGCGACGCGGCGCACGATGCCCAGACGCTTCCGAACGCGAAACGGTGTGGCCACCGCCCTGTCCTCCAGATGGCGACGAAGTTCTTCCCCCGGGCCCTAGATCCGCGCCTTCAGTCCCATGCGTGCTGCGACGGACCGCTAGTCATTGAGCTCACGCCCGAACTGCTACTAGACGCGTTAGAAGCATCCGACTCCGGCGACTCTAGCGACGACGAGGGGGACGGTGGCGAGGAAGACTCGTGCGATCTGGGCATTGCCAAGCTATCGGTGTAGCCTCCCTCCCTCCCCTTCCCGCCGCACCGGGCACCGCATCATCCCTTCCTTCCCCACACACGCCTTCCCCTCCCCCTGAACGACGCCTTTGAGTCTACTCGAAGGTAGACTGACCCGCTTATCCCTTTCTCCTCCTCTACTGTACGATAGAGCCCCCCCCCCTCTTGCCGTGTACATCATCTACTCCGTTACTTGCTTCTCGTATCTCCCGTTGCTGTCTCGATGCTTCAATCCTACTGCGCTTATATGTTCCTCCGCGTGTTGTCATTGTGCTCTGTTGTAATACTATTGTGTCAGTCGCCAACGCGGCTTGCTATTGTCTTGTTGTGGGCGACAACGATCCTATGTTGAAGGGAACCCCCGATGATGGCGATGTTAACAGCTCGTATTCACTAATTAGCACTTCATATCATGCTGCGTCGTGTCTCGAACTCGATCGGAGTGGGTCAGAATCCCGACGACGGACGCACTAGCATGCACAAGCGCCCTTCTTCGTGGCGCTCGGCATGGTCAGGGCCTGGAAGGCTGTGAACACGAAGAACGACTAGGGGCAGCTCGTGGGCCGCGGCCTGAATCCAGGAGAGGGGGGCGCACTGGTTCTGGTACCTGCAGCACGACTCGATGCACGGCTCGGGGCCCGTGGCACCTGGAGCGATTGGTAAGATCGGCCGGATCGGGATGCTTTTTTGCCGGGATCCGGCCAGGGGCGTTGAAGTGACGTGAGTATCCTCGAAATGAGATGATTTCCCGTAAATGCTCATGTGGGGCAGGCCGGCGGCCCCTCGAAATGCGCCTCGACGGCGAGGTTGACGTTCTGCTCCCTTCCCCCTTATACCCTCCCCGCCCCGACAATACGGGCGGGTCGCGCTCCACAGCACGCGTTGAACAGCAGTGTGGTTGAGAAGCCCCGCCAAGCCTTTGGTGCCGCCGCGCTTGCGCGTCGCCCCGAGGGCTCAGTGTGCGTCCTGGCCTGGCGTACGCAACGCGCTGTCTGCCTTTCAAAGGTGTGTAAGATCGAAATAGAACAGGGAGGGGGCTGGCTAGCACACGAGCACCGTTAGTTGAGTATAACCGGTGCTACGTCGGGGTTACGCAGGTAGCCAGGGGATCGCTGGCCGCATGGAGATTTGGTTGTTTTCGCCTTAGTTTTCTTCGAAGTGTCCAAAGGGTCGCTGAGATTGGATGCCCTCACTTTTCTTGATGTGGACAATGTTTGATGGGATGGGCAATCGTCCGAAACGTTGCTCAATGTAGAAAGACATTAAGTCGTATTACAAGCTGCTCGTCAGCGTGGGTGCCTGAGGCGATGGCGGTATGTATGTGTGGAAAGATGGTGAGTACAATTGATAGCACGAGAGCACGACGAAAACCAACGACAGAGAGACGATGTAAGTGTATGACTGTAAAACCTATGAAAGATTCCCTATACATCCATGTGAGTAGGTGTAACACAAACCCAAGGGGGTTCAACTCACTAGTCAGGTGATGGAACTAGCGTACATAGTTCTTCAAAGTCTTCAGACCGCCCCACGCCGCAGCAACCGTGTCGTTGAACGCCCGTTCGTAAACCGTTTCCGACTGCGGGCTCAGCCTCCACGATTTCATCGATGCATTGGCCTTACGGATATCTTCCCACTGCGCAGATACCTCACCAATGGTCGGTCGCATGTCTGGTTGGACTTGCTTCATTCGGTCGATCATCGGTAGAAGAAACTCCGTATCGCGATAATTCTGTAAACAGTAATAGCATAAGGAGGGAGACAGACGGTAAATGCCAGGCTTACCTTGCAGAACTCTTTGTAGTAGAGGTTCCCTAAGGCAAAGATGTCCACCTTGAACGCGTTATAGGGCACGTCGTTCGACAGTTCCGGAACTTCGTTGTCGCGACCGACGTCCCCAATGACGTTGTGTGGTTCGCCTTCTTTGAAGCGGACCGAGAAATCGAAGTCGATGAAATAATACCGCACAGGGTGGTCCGTCCTTGAAAGCGGCGTCGCTTGACGCTGAGCGTCCAGTGTGACAAAGCGGCGGGCCGGATGATATCCTTCAGGATACAAAGTTAGTGCATCCATCATGATATTGGCGACCGCGATATCTCTGCAGGAAGACATGAGCCATAAGATCAATTGTCATTATTCATGTATAATCTCACCGATGTGCGATGACAAGTCCATGCAGGAACGCTAAACCCTAATTACTCATGAGCGTCATGGACGAAAAGCACGGGATCTCGCGTGAAGGACCTACCTCAATTGTTTGCGTAATGAAGTCCATAGCTTCTCCAATAGTGCAAAATTCAGGATCATTGAAGGGCCGGAGGAAAGGCATGACCATGAGTGTGACATCAGGGTCCAGAGGATCGACAAAGGCGTCTAACAAGGGAACACAATGATTCCTGGGGTCGTTGAGGGTGGTTAGGTATCGTGCTATTTCAAGTTCGTGCGATTTTCTATGACACCACTTGACGGCTACCCACTCCCCGTCGCTGCGCCGTCTTGCGTCAATGACATAGGGGTTCTACAAACAAGAGAACATGAGCGGCGTGAACTCTCGTCTTTCGAAGGTCGGCCTCACCATTAATCTGATACCATCTTCGCAGAAGAAAGGGTGAAGGTCCGTCCCCAGCCAAGACGGTTTCCAGTCGGGAGAGTACCTCGGCCGGAGAGTGTAACCTCGCTTTTCCAGGTCGGGTTGCCGGTCCCTCCAACGGAGCTCTGATGGGTCGAGCGAGTAGATGCCGCCGAGGGCAGATTCGGCGGCCCTTTCCATAGCAGCCTCATCGAACACAAGCACGCGACGGGGCTGTTTCTTTTGTGTGGCTGCAGGAGACATTAGGGTGAGATGGACTTCGAGACTTGTTGTTGACGTTGGCTCGTCACCGGCTGACAATCGTCAGGGCGGGTCGCAACGTGTGCAATGTTCCAAATCGAGGCATGTGCACGGGCCGGGCCGTTCAGGCGCCCGTCATGAGGAAAGGCGCACCCAACTTTCAGGAGACGCCCATGCCTCTTCCCAACCTCTTCTCAACCCCGTGTATTGTCAGACCAGTGCAATCAAGATGGATCTACACGCGTTTGGCCTTCTCGGAACGATACATGCGCTTTCTGTCTCCCGCGCTTCGATAGCCGAAGGCCTCCCTCACGCCGCCGCTACCCATTTAAATTTATGACCGACGAATGTCTAGGGGACCCCCCTGCCCCCCCTACACCTGTTCCCGATTCACCTCGCGTCACTCCCTCTTACTTTCCTGCACCGGGCTGTCACTACCTGGAGGTCCTCTTACTCTTGCTGCTCACCCACTCGGTCTTCGCCACAATGGCCAACGACCAGCCATACAACATATTTGGTGTTGTATCGGGCACGATCGGGATCCTCGCCGCTGTTATCCCTCTTGTGCTTTGGCTCATCTATCTCCGTCTCCCCCGCTCGAAGATTCAGTCCCTTGAGTCCCTCCTGTCTGAAACAGAGAAACTCTTGACTTCCGCGGTTCAAGAGGGCGTTGTCGATGACGCGATTCTCTACCAGTTCCACGGACGCCTTTTCGAGTACGTTTCCACTATCCGCTGTTGCATTGACACTCACCTATTTCCCCAGAATAAAGCAATTGGTGCACGTTATACGCGCAGAAGTCCACAACACGCGCAATATTTGGCAAGACGTGAAAAGATGGTGGAAAGGATTGTCCCTCAAGATGTCAGCTGTGTGCGCAACCATGAAGGTTCTCCGAGCTGAGATCTCTGTGAGTGACACCCACCCATCCAATGACTGCACTGCTCACCTCCCCACTCACTGGCAGGGAAGATGTTCTGATGCCGCTGTGGGCGCCAAAAATGAGGACACGGCCCTACTTGAAGCTAGTTTCAAGCAGCTCTCGTCGCAAAGAGGTATGCACACAAGCATCAGGCATTATCGCGCGTATAGTTCGCTGAACCCCTTGCCGCAGCCTCGAACTCACTCAGTAGTGTGGAAAAACTTCCTGCGGATGCCGAACACTTTGCCCCGCCCTCGCTCACACGTGTCATCACCCCTGCCGATGTCGTCGAGGCGGGCGAATGCACAAAGGATTCTCCGCCACAGTGCCCGGAAGATCACCATCGACTGCGGGCGGAACGGCGCCGCGCGACTCGTCAAATCTTGTTACGACTTGGTCGAGAGCTCGCTGCCGGTCTAGGTGTCCCTTACAAGTACACGTCGCGCGACACCGCACACGACACACAGAAGCTCCATGGCACAAAAGGGCGCGATCATGGCTCTGCCTCACGGACGTCATTGAAGTCCTCCTGCCACACTCCGGATCTACCCCTTCATTCCCATCCGTGCTGCGAGGAACCACTGGACATCGATCTCATGTCCGAGCTGCTCCTAGACGCGTTGGAAGCATCCGACTCTAGCGACTCTAGCGACGACGAGGGGGACGGTGGTGAGGAAGGCTCATGCGATCTAGGTGTGGCTAAGCTACCGGTGTAGCCGCCCATCCCTTCCGCCACGACACCGACCACGACCTCGTACTGTACCTTCACCCCACTCCTCCATTTCCCTCGAACGGGCCCGACAAATGCCCCCCCGGCCTTTCTGAACCTAGCTATAAAGACGCCTCACCCTTCCCCTTATCCACTGTACGATAGAAGCTCTGCTCTCTTGTTGTGTACGCCCTCTACACCGTTATTTTTTTCTCGCATCTCCTGTTGTTGTGGCCGTCTCTTCACGACGTTCCTCTACTGCTGTGCTTGTCTCCGTTATCGTTGTACTCCGTTGTAACACTATTGTATCAGTCGCTGGCGTAGCTTGGTACGTTTTGACATACCGCCCCTCCAATCCACCGTATCTTGGCACTATGCGCGATAGAAGTCAGAGGTAGGCTCCGACGGCGCTGCCGATGGTCATCAACCGTACGCATTCATTGGTGCCTTGTATCGCCGCATCCCAAGCACACGACAGTGAAACGCTGTGGTCCCGACACGCTGACGCCGCCTTCTTCATTCCGACGAGCACGACGAAGGGCCGGAATGGGGGGGGGAACACCTCGGAGATGCTCGAGCCTCGCACCCTGGACCTGGAGAGCAGTGGGCGGGTGCGGCGCGGCGGTGTACTCTGCTCTCCGGGGGCCGCGCATGCACCTTGTGCGATCGGTCATATCGGCCGGATCGGGTCATCTTTTTCGTCCAAAGTCCGCTGACTGCGGTGAAATGACGTATTCCCCTGATAATACGATTTTCCGGGGCGGGATATCCGACTATGCCCCCAGTGCCCACTCTCCTGTCCTCTATTTTGTGGATGTTTTCCTCCCTCTATAACGCTATCATCTAGCCCTGGTGTCGGCCGGCACAGTGTGGGTGTGTCTTACGTCGGCCAACATAAGTGATGCCCTTGCCGGCGTATATTGGCAACGCGCCACACGGCCTCGTGCACCTCTCCAGCGCTAGCGAGTCCAGCAGGCCAGCCCTTCCGAGGACTATCCACCGAAACCTCGACCATTGCCATGTCGTGAGCACGCAGTGGGTCGGTCGCCGTGAATGGGACTCCGACGCGGGTATGTTGCTGAACGGCCCATGTGCGGACTGGGCTCTTTTTCCTTTTATATCTTCCTCGCGCCGAGGACACGGGCGGTACCTGCTCCATAGCACGCGTTGAGCAGCAGTGTGGTTGAGAAGCCCCGCCAGCCTTGATGCCGCCGTGCTTGCGCGTCGTTCAGCGGCGTGCGTGCGTCGCCCGGCGGCCTGCGCGTGTCGAGGCGGGCAGTGCGTAACGTATCCTCTCCGGTCGGTAGATCTTCAAAATCGAAATCAAACAGGGTTGAAAGCTGGTGGCGTTGGCAGTGTGGGGTCATGGATCCGGATATGCGAGTGCTGCCCCTAAAGCGCACCCTAGCCCCATGTCCGGGGGTTATACGGGTAGCCCGGGGATGTAGCCGGCTGCATCGAGATTTAGTTGACACCGTGTACTAGAACTCTGTAGTTCCCGAAACAGAAGATTATGGTGTCGTAGCCCATCGTATCCCCTATCACGGGGAATCACTAGCGTGTAATCGACTCAAACGTCCCTGCACGCACGATGGGAGAGAATAGATTGCGGTACAAGGTGCCTACCGGCTTGGAAATCGTTATTCTCGCTATTGTGCCAGTCGCTGGTGCGGCATGCTTTCGGTGTAACATGTCGCTCCTCCACTTCGCCTCATCACTGAGCGTGTAAATCAGTTGAGGGGCCTCCGATGGCATCGCCGTTGATTGTACACATTCACTAGTACTTCAAATCATGCTGCGCCCCGCCACAAGCACCCTTCGATCATATAATCTCACACATGATCTTCCCGCTACACGCCTCATGTCAACAAACCGGTAGAAAGAGACTTGTGTGTTTGGGGGACGCACCTGTTCTTGTTTGCTTCCATCTCACGGTGCGCGTCCTGGATCTGTGTCCAAGGGTACACCTGACCGAACGCGTCAGCAAAGCCCTGCGCATAGGCGGGGCGCGCAGCCAGAGGCGCACCTTGTGGATGTATGTGCGAATCTTCCCGTCGCCTTCGCTTCCGCTGAGGTGCACAAAAGCTTCCCTTTGGAAGCGCGCGATGAGCTCTGCCTGGTAGTCCTCCGAGCGCGCACGCAGCGTCGACCCTTGCACGCGCAGCCGCTTGTACAGCAGCGGGCGCAGATCGAATTGCGGCACTATTGAACCTATACTCAGAGCACGCGTCAGCGCACTCCCCACAGGGCCACGAAAGATGGGAGGCTTACCACTCAGCAGGGCGAGCATCGTCATGCGCCCGTCGTACGCGAGGGCGTCGATATTCTTGGCCCAGTGCGACTGCCCCACGAAGTCGATCACGACATCGACGCCCTTGCCGCCCGTGGTCGCCTTGACTTGCGCCGCGAAGTCTTGCGTCTTGTAGTTGACCGCGTGCGTGGCGCCGCTGGGCATCCCCAGCAGCATGTCCAGCTTGTCCCCCGTCGACGCCGTTGCGGTCACCGTGTTCCTGTGGTGCACCATCACTACTGTCAGCCTTCCCCGAAAGGGAAACGACGGGAAGGAGGACATACGCGCCGTAGAGCCGCGCGAGCTGGATCGCTGCGATCCCGACGCCGGAGGCGCCGGCGTGGACGAGCACGTCGTCACCCTTCTTCACCTCAGCGAGCACGACGAGAGCCTGGAAGGCCGTGAGGAACACCTCGGGGATGCTCGCAGCCTGGACCCAGGAGAGGTGGGCGGGCTTCCGGAGCAGGTTCCGGTGCGGCGCGACGATATACTCCGCGTATGCGCCCTGTGCGATTGGTCAGATCGGCTAGATCAAGATGACTTTTCGACAGGGAGCCGGCTGAGCTCGAGGGAGAGACTCACCCCCATGGCTAGCCCGAGGACTTCATCTCCTTCTTTCCATTCTGTGACACCCTCTCCAGCCTGGACGACGTGCCCGGAGAACTCGACGCCGAGGATAGTCGGCGCGCCGGGCGGCATGGGGTACATGCCCTCGCGCTGGAGGATGTCCATTCTGTTGAGACCGAATGCTTTGACCTGCGTGGGGCATGTTTTGTTAATGTACACGCTTCATGGTAGTTCAGGAGGATCTGCGAACCTTGATGAGGACCTTCCCCGGACCAGGCGAAGGCCTTTCGGCTTCCCCGAGGTACAGATTCTCGAGCGGGCCTCTACCATCTTTGACGAGGATGGCTCTCATGTTGGTGTGAGCTCTGTCTGGACAAACTCGTAGCACCTGCGTTCGGTTGTGCTCGTTCTCGAGCCGGAGGGGGATGGGGAAGGTGGCTTTCTAAGCAGGCCATGGTTGTGGGAGAGCTTGGAACTTGCGTCACCGCGGATCCCGGAGCGGATAGCACGGGTGTCCGGGACACAGGGTGCCGGACAACGATGACGTCAGAATGCCATCTTACGTTAGTCAGCCATGAGTTGAACCAACGTTGTCACGAGCTGAACCAACCGAACGGCTCATTTCTGACCATTGAGCTTGCCTGGAGAGTCCCTCGAAGCCCAGCGCGACCCATCGGTCCCTTCAAAGCGTGAATATCCAGCCGATAATGATACAGATATAATCTCAGCCACAGCGTCCTATTCCTAGCAAATACATAAAACAACCCCCCCTCGAGCACTCCACATGAAGGACTCCAGAAGGCAAGACGCAAAACACAAGACGTGAGGCCTACGCGCTCGCCATCACCACAGGCGGGAACGCCTCGACCTTTGCCTTCTTCTTGCTCGGTGTGCCCGCACCCTTGCCCTTCTTCCCCGGGCCCGTGCTGGGGCCGGGTTCTCCATTGCTGCTCGACGCCATCAGAAGCGGAGGCGCGGGTGGGCCGGGGGTCGCTGGGGGCGCGTCTCCGTCCGCGGACGGCCCCGGTGCAGGCGCAGGAGGTTTCGCCTTGCTCTTCTTCTTGGTAGCGTTCCCCGAAGGCGCCACCTTGTTGATCGTGCCGAGAGGCCCGATCTTGGCGTGCGAAGGGCTGGGGGCGTCGTCCGGGATGACGACGGTCGGTGGAAGCTCGTGGGGCGCAGATGCCGCAAGTGCGTCTGCAGGGTTGACGGGCATGGATGGGAGTGAGGGAACAGGCGGGGGTGCGAGAGGGGGTATGAGGGGAGGGGCGAGATGGGGTATCGGTGCGAGGCCATAGGGCATTCCAGGCCCTGACGGAGGCAGAGGTAATATTGGGGGCGGCGGAGGAGCGGCGGCGGCAAGGGATGTGGAGATATCGTTGGCTTTGGACTGGTAGAATTGCTTGAGAATGCCAATCTGATCGTCGATGGTATTCGAGTCCAGAGGAACGAACGGAGGAGGTGGAGGGAAGGGCGGCGGTGGTTCGGTTGGTTTTGCGCTGTAAGAGCTGAGATTAGCAATCTCGGAGCCACGAAGCATGGAAGTACGTACACTGATGGGCCCTCTTTGAGTCCCTTGCCTTTGCCCTTGAGCAGACGCTTGGGTACGGTAAGACTGGACAGTCCGAACTCGTCGGCGATACCGAGCTCCTTGAGCCCGAAGAAATCCTCGCCAAACGACTCAGCGAAGTTGCCCCTGTAATTAATATAAGCATGGGAAACGATAGATGTGGGAGATCGGCGTACATGACAAATTCGCCCTCTTCCTCTTCGTCGCCTTCATTCCGGAAGAGCGCGTCATCGTCCCAAGCTTCCTCGGTGGTCTGCGTAAAAGCGCTCAGCAATTTGCGGAAGTATCCGAGAGCACCGCAACTTACCGCTTCGCGATAGGCATTCCCGAGCTTCTTCTCCAACTCTGACAAGCGTCCTCCGTACCGGATGATATCATCTTTCACGTATCGCTCGAGGTCATTGACCTGAGTGATACCGCTCTCGAAAAGCGTGTGTAGGATGATTTCCTACGAGCTACGTAAGATAAGATGACGGGAGTTGTGAATGAGAGAACGAACCTCGGAGGTCATCTGGTTCCCGTACTTATCGCACAGGAACCGAATGGTCCTGCCCACGTTGAGAAGGTACTCCGCCGTAACGCTAGACAGTACATCCAGGGCGACCTTGGAGGTTCCTACCCGATCGCCACGTATAAATGTCTGGATATGTGTTTCGATGGAGAGCGACTCACCTTGGAAGCCAGAATGCTCCAACACCTTGCCGCCCATCCAATGCAGACAGTCGTTCGCATGCTCCTCGCCCATATCAATCCCACGCCCCACCGGTTTCCATGGCCGTTCGTCCATGATATCGTCCACATCGTCCGGGATATCGTTAATGAAAGGCGGCGCACCGCCAGCCCCGCCCTCTTCCAGGCTTTGGGTGAGCGCTGTAAACTTAGCGTGGGTCGTCCTCACGCGCCGCAGTGTACGGACGTTGTTGTTCATGTGGTAGAGAAGCGTGTTAGGCGCAGGTGTATCTGTCTTCTTCTTCTTCTTCCGCTTCCGCATTCCTTCCCGTGGAGGGTCGTTGATTGCCGGTGCAGGGACGAAGGAGGGAGGGTTGTAATATTCGGAGGAGGAGCGGGCGAGGGTGGGGACGCCACTCGTAAGCATCTCATCGGAGCGCATTGCGTCCCACCAGAGTTCGACAACATTCCTCTCCGCCACGTTCCGCACGCGCGAACGTTTGCGAGGTCGGTCTTCGGAGTAGCCGTTCCTGGCATGTGGCCTTAGGAAGCGGAAAAGAATGTGGGACTGGGTTACTCACAACTTCCGCTTCATGCCGATCTCCCCATCCGCCGTACTGATGGCCCCGTCTCCAAACAATGACGTATCCTTATCGTCTTCAGTAGTGGCGTACTGCAAGAGGCGCTCCTTGAGTTGCTGTACGGCGGGATCGGAAGGGTCTACGTCGGCCTCGTGCATAAGGTAGTCGTCGACATCCCGCTCTAGCTGGAGGAAGGTAGACATGCCGTCTTGAGTACGGACGAACGCTGGTGAGTCGGAAAAGCTGGTGTCGCGCTGGATCTTCTTGGCCTGTCCAGGTGCGGGAGTGGCTTGTTTGGTCGGGCTGGGAGAGCGGTAGGTGGCTCCGGGGAGATGACGTCCAGTGCCATTGAGAGCGATGCCATTGACACGGGCCACACCTCGAACGGGAACGTCTCCAGGAATGACGGGATCCGTACGCTCTTTGAGGTCGGTGATGTGCTTCAACAGCTGCTCCGCCTTAGACCTCAACCGAATAGCGCATAGTCGGAGGGGGTGGTCCTACGATCGCAACTAAGGGCACTGGCCCTTCGCCATTTGACGGTGTGGATAACTCACCTTATTGGCATTGTATGTGAAGCAGTTGTCCCAGATGAGGTTCAGGTCGTCATGAAACTCCTTCTTCGACTTGTAATGCCGTTGCTTAACCTTCTTGACCATGGTTTGGAGGTCCATGGGGTTGGATATGACTGTCGGCGGTGAGTACGGGGCACGTGCAAGGAGTGGGTGGCTCTTACTGTCGTAGTAGTCCGGAACCTCCGTCTTAGACACAGGCTTCAGAAATGCCTCTGCGTCACGGTTGTCCTATGGAACGCGTCTGAGCTCACGTGAAGGCGTGCTGTGGCTGAAGATGGTCTCACCATTGTGACCATGCGGAGGTCTTGGAGGAGACCCTCTAGGGAGTCATAGAACGCGTCCGCGAGCTTTGCGGGATCATTGGCGGCACGCTGGAAGGGACTTCAACACGGAAACGCGAATATATGGAGACGAGTATGTGGTCAGTACTCACCCGTGCATCCTTAACGGCGCTTAGGAGTAACTTGAGCTCGGATTCGGGTAGTGAGAATTTGACCTGGCTTGAGGTGAGGGACTTGAGGAGGTTCTGAGGTGGCGCGTTGTGAGCAGCAAGAAAATCGGATGGATGGCGCGGGGGCGTACATTCATAGCCGGTCCATTCGGTGAGTACGGTGAGGGTTGCGGAACAAGGAGGGGATTCGGACTCCGCGCGTATTTCTCGCGATATGCCGAGACCAATAGGCTTATCTTCCGGCTAAGCGGACTTGCGATTCCATTGTCGGAGTACAAACTATCATTGCTTACATAACACGCGACGCGGTTCGCTTACGGTTGAAGCTGTTTGCCACCACCTGCTTTATTCCCTAAACCACCACCATCCGCCCGGGTCCATGCTCGTTCTCTCCGCCGCGCCTCTCCTCTGATTGCTCTGTCCCTACACACCTACCGCCCCACATGTCCGGACTCAAGAACTCGCCCTTCGGCAAGCGACTGCGCGGAGCAGACGAAGACAGTCCACGGAAAAATCGTTCGCGGTTTCACCCTGCCTTCCCCATCCCGTCCGGTTCTACGCCATCTCTCGACTCGCGGACGGGCACTAGCGAAGGAGCAACACCGGAGAGTCCAGAACGCGGCGCGCATCGAGACTATGGCGACAGGTTCGTTCCGTCGCGAGATGCGGGAGACATGCGTACGTCCTTCCATCTCATGGATGAGGCGACGCCCTCCACTCCATCCAAGAACCGCATCATCCCCACCGAGTCGGACGCGCTCAAAGAACAAGCCAACTCCATCTTCAACTCCATTCTACACGCCGAGGTCACCCCCGCGTCTCCTCAACGCTCAGGCTCGCCCGTGCGTCAGCCGACGGCCTCCACATCCAACCTACCTTCTACGCCCACCCGACGACGACTCTTCGCGTACAACTCGCCCTCCCGATCCAATCCAGCCACTCCCTCTCGGCGTCTAGATATACCGACGGACGAAGCATACTCGATGAGTCCGGTGCGCGCCGAGAGCCGACGTCTCTTAGAAAGCCCACGGCGACAGCTGCGCAGTGTATGCAAGACACCGTACAGGGTGTTGGACGCACCGGAGCTCGCAGACGATTTCTACCTCAACCTCGTGGACTGGTCCAGCACGAACGTCCTTGGCGTTGGCCTAGGTGCTTGCGTTTACCTATGGACGGCACACACGGCGCAAGTATCAAAGCTTTGTGATCTGGGCAACATCCGGGATACGATCAGTTCCGTGTCATGGGTGCAAAAGGTACGCTTACGACAGTCGCATTCCTTTGGACGCGTAGGCATACGTTGGTCATCGTACTGTTGGAATATAATGTCCTGGAACATTATGAATCGTGACAGACTGCGATCATCCCGTGTTTTATCGTCCAAGACCCTCTTCTGCCATAGCCATCACTTCCCACACAACTTCCGGTCCCCTGCCATTGGCAAACCCTATTCGTTCATGCGTTGGATCGACTTCCTCCTTCCATGCATACGGGTGTATTGATGCGCGATCGTCATGTAACTCGAGAGCTGATGGCTATGGCACTTATTTTTCCAACGTCGGAAATGAACCAACTGTTGACCACCATTTCAGGGTACTACGCTAGCGGTGGGGACGTTGTCCGGCAGACTGCATATTTACGATGCCAGCACGCTGCAACTCACACGCTCATACGAGCGCGCACACACACAACGGATCGGCGCCCTTTCCTGGAATGCACACATCCTCAGCTCTGGCTCGCGCGATCGCATGGTCCATCACCGTGATGTCCGCGAGCCTGGAGCGCGGCCGTTCAAGCGATGTCAGGGCCATCGGCAGGAGGTGTGCGGTTTGCGTTGGAGCGGAGACGGTGGTGCTCAAGCGGCAACGCTTGCGAGTGGTGGTAACGACAACAAGGTCTGCATCTGGGACCTTCGTGGTTCGAAGCGGTCCGGTGGGCTGGGCGCCCAGCCCGGGCGAGTAGGGAACGTGCCGGGAAGCTCGAATGCGGGAGGTGGGAGCGCGGAGGAAGGCGATGCCCCTCTATGGAAGTTCCATGAGCATACCGCTGCCGTCAAGGCTCTCGCCTGGGATCCCCATGTTTCGGGCGTTTTGGCGACTGGTGGTGGCACAGCGGACAAGCACATTCGCTTCTGGAACGTGCAAACGGGCACCATGTTGAATGAGTTGGATACAGGCAGTCAGGTATGTGCTCGTCGTCTATCACCGCTCGGCACCTTGGCTTATGTTGTTACTAGGTTTGCAACCTGATCTGGTCGCTCACCTCGCACGAAATTGTGTCCACACATGGCTTCTCTTCCACCACGGCGCAGAACCAGATCTGCATCTGGAAGTACCCATCACTCGACATGGTCGCGTCGCTCACCGGCCATACGCATCGTGTGCTCTACCTCGCGATGAGTCCGGAGGGCGAGACGATCGTAACTGGTGCAGGGGACGAAACGCTGCGGTTCTGGAATGCCTTCCCTAAGAAGGAGCACCATACCGCACGACAAGAGAGCCGGCTTGATTACGGCCGTCTCATTCGTTGAGGTTTTCTTGGCCGCCCCCATCGACCACAACGCCTCCGACACTCTTTCCCGCGGCAGCGCCGCAGTCGCTCCCTTCCTCGACTCCTACTAGGGGTACGGACTCTCCACCAATCTACTGTACGATCTCGTAGTGTTTTTGGCTTCCCCGCCGCCGCACGGTCATTCCCCGTTTGCTGCTCGTGTTCTATCATACGCTACCATCTAGTTGTCCAGGACGCTCTGCATCTCCCCATCTGCTCCATCAGGTACCATCCGCACCTCAGATCCACCCTCAACGCGCCGTCGCCACGCTGCATCAATAACTTCCCCGCACATACTATCCACCTCTCCATAATAGTCATCCCGGTTGCTCTCCCTACCCACCCTGTATTGGAACTGTTTATTGTCATCTTTCATCCCGTCTTGTCCTCCCACTCTCCTACCCCTTATACTCTGTTTGATTCCCGTTCTTTCCTCTTGCTATGTCAGATCGTCGACTGACTGTTGTCACCATAAGCTTCCCCAATCCTACTATCCCCGTTACCAGATTGTGCTCTCCCCCTCCACCCCTTCAGCCTCTTGTAAGTTCTCTATACCGACCCCCAACGCATGCCACTCGTCTCTAAATTCCCGTCATGTCTCATCCCCAAGCCCTTTGTTCTCGAATTTGTTGATATGCTTCTCGCATTCCAGGCATACCGTTACCATTATATACCTCCAACTCCCTCTCTCTATCTCTCTTTGCTCTCCGTATCCTGTCTCACCGCATACACATATGTCGTGATATCGTTTGCTGTACAGCTGTAAAGACGTTCTGGACCCCCTCTGCCGCGGACCCAGACGCGCACGGGGCCTGGAGCCGTCCAGTATCCATACGTAGTCGCGCGCGAGCCGCGCCGGAACGAAATAGAAGATCCATTAGGTGAGTCGCCAAGATCCTATCACAGATAGGATAAGGACCCAACGCTGATTATGTGCTGGTTGGTGCAGACAATCGTTCACTGTGTGCGCGGCGTGCTTTTGTCACTCAGACGGCGTTCCACACTGTCTGAAAAACGATTTCGCTGGGCCCGGCCCACGGCAGTGTCATATCCCAAGAGGCGTGTTGCGGCGCGCAACAATCAGGCTATGCCGGAGAAGATCCATCTCGGAGATTCAGCGCGAACAAAACAGACGAGAGCCCTCGCCCGTGCCCACGCAGCGCAGGCACGAAGCTCGATTTCGGTTGTCGGAGAACAAACTGCAAGTCTCTCACGGCCTACGAGGGGTGCGTGTCACGCGCGGAAGCCGGGCACGAATGTTGTTGCGTTGCCTCGAGCTTTAGGCTCTCCGCCCCTCTCCGATGGCCGTGTCACAGCCATGCCCCGAAGGCCTGCGACGCGTCCAACTTCTCTCCCCGATAATGACCACCCAACTGCCGATCACGGAGAGCACCGTTTTGCGAAACCGGTTCTACCTCGGCACACTCCGTGCTGCTGGACACGTCGTGCTGCAAGTGAACACGCTCGGGAAGTAGCACGAGGGTACCGTATGGCTGAGTCAGGGCACGGTGAAAGAGAGGGAGTACCACGCACGCTTACATAATACGCGGATGTTGACCCATTGTATTTCTTCCTTGTTTTCTTTCGACAGAACTTGTCCGCTGTCTCCGTTAGAGAAGATCCCCCTTATAGAACTATGCCCACCGTTCTGGTTCATATGCCCGAGCTGTCCGGACAACTAACTTGATTATCACATTGCCCCTTCCCAGGAACATCTGCGCAGTACACATATATCGTCACCCGTGAACTTTCAGTGGGACGAGAGGGGCTTCTTGAAAACTGCCTCCGAGTATGACGTACCTGTCCTAGGCCTAATGATGTTCAAAGCCGTAAGCATAGCCCATCGTACCCATGCGCAGTGCTAATGTCCAGCCCCTCGGATTGCGCTTTTAATGCGGACCGCTCGCACGCAGGTTCACCTGGCCTTACCCCTAAAGCCCGCACGCCGTATGTTCATTTGTGCGAGCTCATCGCCGACCACATTCGCCCCCCAAGATGTCCGTGGACGCCGTTTCACATCCTAGTGACTTGATGATCCTGTTGTTCGTGCTGTTCATCACCATCGTGCCCCTCGTGGCGTGGAGCGTCTTTAGGATGTTACCATCCAGGCGGTTGCCTATGCTTCGTGGTGCACTCGAAGAACTGGACGTCTTGTACTACTTCAGCCTCGAGAGCGGCCTTCTGGATGATATCACTACGATATATTTCCGGAGTGAGCTGCTTATGTGAGTCATTGGTGGCCCCCATTTACCCATCAAGCGTAAAAAAACTGACATTATACCAACCTTAGGGCACATGATCGTGCGGAACACCTGCACGCTCGAGTTCTCCAATCTGTCACAATCAGAGATGAGCTTGTGAGCCTTTTTAGAGGCCTATCGAGCGAGATCGATGATTTGCGCCAAGTTGTTGATGAAGTATGTGCCCATTTGACTGTAAGTACCTTTCTGCAGACTCTTGAAGAGGTTTACTGACCATGTCGTGTGCGCAGGCTCTGAGCCATGAAACACTTCAAGAGCAGCGTTATAGGGCACCACATACGGTCGTCGATGAGAAGGTTGTTGGCGCATTTGCGATATGAATATTTTCCACTAGGAAAGCCAACGGGGAGAGAAACTTGAAAGAGGACCGTTCCTTTTAGTGCTCGACTTGTTCTACAATACTTTCGTTTTTTGTCATATCCGTATATTCTCTCAATTGCGGTGTCGTATGATATAGCTACGACGCTTCTATCTTGTGAAGCAGTGGGGCAAACGTCTGACACCCTGCGACGGCCGCCAGTCCACGTCGAGCCGGTCTTCCACCAGATCTTCGACACGAAGCCTCCGATGAAAGACAGGCGGCAATCCTAACTCTCGTGCCCGCACACTTGCACGACTGCTTCGCACCAGAGTAAGAGTCCCGCGTGCGGTTGGGGTGCCGCTCTACCACGGAGATGGGGTCGGAGAGATCTTCTTCGAGGCTGGCTGCTATGTCTACGAAGATACGGACGAGTGGGTCGACGATAAGGTGGCGTACGTTTGACCATGTCTCATGCAGGACGGACATTTCTCCTGGTTTCCTCTCCTCCCCCCCTGCTCCCCCATTTCCGTATCGTTTTACAGGTCCCATCGGCAGCGCTATTGCCTACTCTTCGTCACTATTAGGTACCGTTTACCTTCGGACACCAGCTCTGCGCTCGTAGGTCCCTAATGCTGTAGTTGTATAGAACGATTCTTAAGCTCTCTCAGAGTGAATCGAGACGACAAGTCTTCTATAGTCGATAGTGCACTAGCCGCAGCTCCGCGTGCATTCAGCTGGTATTCCAAGACACGTCTTCGTATGCGTGGGCACAGCGTACTCCCGCAGTGTTGTCTACTAAGCTAAAGGCATACGAGCGGATGGGACTCTAGTTCATGTAGGGGCAGGAGCGAGATCAATACTTTAATACAAAATATGTGTGAAATACCTAATGATGACAATACAAACATCGAGAGCACGATAGCGATCGAAAAGCTAACACGGCCGAAGTCAGCATCCCTCTAACATCCCAGCGGTACCCCCGAAACGAACGTGATCAGTGAGCTAGACAGTTGCAAGAATGCCAGTAACACTCACCATGTCACAGTCCACTGAGCTAGCGTCATCCTGCAGAGCCGGCCCCCGAGGTAAACGAGAACTTGTTCAGCTGGCTCAGGCCTTCCCACGCAGGCACGACGTAGTTGTTGAAAACTCGCTCATACACCGGTTCGGACCTGGAGCTCAGCCGACGACGCGCGATGACAGCGCAGTCCTGCAGGGCACAGATCTGTCGGAACATCGTGACAAGTTCGGGAGCTGCGGGACGTGTTTCGGGTTGAGGTTGCTTCATACAGTCAATCAGTGGGCGGAGAAACTCCAGTGCGTGGTATTTCTATCGAAAGAGGGAGAGTGAACAATGAGCATGGGCGCATGCTATAGAGGTGCGTGACGAGACGGAGGTAGAGGAGTGATATAGCACGGATACGACATACCTGGTCAAATTCCTTGTGGAAGAGATTTCCGAGCGCGTAAATGTCGGCCTTGTAACCGTCGTAGGGAACCGTCGACGATAGTTCTGGAACTTCGTCGTCCCTACCGACATCTCCAACGACGAGCGAGGAAGCACCTTCGACGAAGTGAACGGAGAGCCCGAAATCGATGTAGTAGTATCGGACTGGGTGATCTATCCGTGCCAACGGTTTGACATTCTCGATGACGTCGACAGAGACGTATCTTCGAACCGGGTGATAACCATTTGGGTACAACGGCGAGGCATCCATCATCAGGTTCGGAGGGGCAATGTCTCTGCAATACCGTGTTAGATATAGTAACTCTGACTGTGATCATGCGAACAAAATCACCGATGGACGACTCTGTTGTTATGCATGAACTCTAGCCCCTGAAAAGCATAAGTCTCGATGCGTACGAGGTGTTAGCTTGGCACTCACTTCGAGCATTTGGCTTATGAAGTCTATGACTTCACCTAGGTGAACAAAGTCCGGATCGTTGAATGGTCGTAAATACGGCATCACGAGTAATGTCTGGTTATCTGGGTCAAGGGGGTCTGGGAAGACGTCGAGGACCGGAGCGCAGTGGTTTTGTGGATGCCGAAGAGACGTCAGGAACTGAGAAACTTCTACTTCTTGTCCTCTGTTAGAAAGTTTCTTTATCGCAACGCGGGCACCGTCTCTTCGACTGGCATCGATTACGGCTACCGTCTAATCCGACTTTGTGAGCCTTCCAAACGCGGTGAGGTGTTCTGACCACTCACCCACAGGAAGATAGAATCTTCACAGAAATCAGGGTGTATATTTGTCCCTATCCAGGAGGGCTTCCAGTCCTTAAAATATCTTTTCCTTAAGACATACCCCCTCTTCTCGAGTTCCGGTTGTCGATCTCTCCAGTAGACTTCGTACGGTAATAAGTCGTAAGCGCCCAAGCGTGTTTGCTCCTGGTATATCTGCACGGTTCCCGGGGAGCGAAAGGCGGAGCTCGGCAGTTTCCTGGGCTCTGATGTAGATCCCATCTTCTGTGGAATTTGGTCGTGTAAGAGGGTTAGAGGTGAGTAGGAGTCCACTTACCTGCTGGTGCGGAACAACGTCCCCGATCGTCATGCCACGCGGAAACCAGGGCTGCCACCTTTGGGTTGCTGACTAGCGCCCGGCGCACGTTTGGCGCACGTGGCGGCCTGGCTGGCGTCAGTTGCCACCCTACTTACGTCCTCTTTTCTTTCGCGATATCCAAGGCCAACATCCCCTCCAAACAGCCACCGCAGCCCTGGGGCTTTATGTCCAATATAAGGCCATCAGTACCCACACCACTCGCCATGGTCGGATCGTCCGACTACCACGAGGTGCTCCGCAGGCGTGCTTCATACCTCCACGAGGCATCGTGGTGTGTGCACTGCCCATCCTCTATTAATCCTCGCGGTCCCTATGTGTGCTTCTCTTTTCTCTCGGAATCTGATGCATGTGTACTCCGTGGACTTTATGTCAGGATACGGCTGATATAAAAAATCGCACCTGCGGACTAGAACTGCCTTCGCTCTCCCCTTCGGCAGTGCAACCCACCCCGCCACCCCGCCTTCCCCCACCAAACCACGATGCCTGGCGAGTCTTTCTTTAAACGTTGGGATCTTGGCCTGGGCATCCTTGCCATTGTCTCCGTGCCCATCATCTCCCTCATCGTTCGCTGGGTCAATTCTTTCCGCCCTTCGAAGAAAATACGCGAAGTGTTCGATCTCCTTGAAGACACTCGCTCTCTTCTCGACTCCTGCTCTGAAGAGGGCCTTCTCCAAGGTGAACAAGCCGGCGACTATGAGACTCAGCTGAAGTCGTAAGTGTCGACGCGCCACTCGCTCCTGGTCCCTGCGCGCGCCTCGTGCTAACACTGTCCTCCCCCGGGCACAGCCTCAATAGCCGCGCGAAAATCGCCCACATGGACACCAGTCAGGCGAAGAATATCTTTCAAGACGTTACGAACATGTTCAAGGGTCTTACCTGGGATATCTACCGCATCTGCCAAGACGTAAAGGGCGTCCGCTCCAATATCTCCGTACGTCTCGCGCTTATCATTAGTCTGCTCGTCGCTAACCCGACTGTGCATAGACAAGCAGCATGAGGGAACGCGAAAGATTAGCTGCAGCGAATGCAGCAAGAGCTTCGTCTTCGGGGAATTCTCCCGAAGCTGGTGAGTGAGGATTGTTGCGACTTCGGAGATCTCCTACTGACGTTAGAATTGTGATGCAGATACTCACGTTGAGGCGTCATGTACTCCGCCGACCCCCGCAGAAACCCCAGGAGATCGCCCGATGGAAGACACCCTCGCAACAACTCTACTCACTAACACGCCACCTTCGACCACCGCAACAGATACGCGCGTCTTATCGCCACCCCAAATCACATCACGTGATGAACCAAGCTCACATGAAACGTCCCCGGCTGCCCCTCCTCCGCCCCCCCAAGTGCAACCGAGTACCGACGTGGTCGCTCTACCTGTTAAATCACACGTATCCCCAGACACTGAGCTGTTGCCCTGGAGAAAACCTCTCACCACTGCGGATCGGCGTCAGTCCGTTTCGAGCCAGTCGTCCACCGCATCGTCTACACGCAATCTGAGGTGGAAGACAGGCGGAACACCCGTATCACGCGTTCGCGTCATGAAGCGTTTCCTCCGTAAGGCGCGCGTGTCGCGTACTACCGGATCCGTTGGGCACTACGTGAACCTTCGGCTCTGCGAAGAGAAGGTTGTCGACGACAGCGATCAGAGCGAGGACGAGTCGGGCGAATGGGTGTATGAAGGCCTGGTAGCTGCCGCTTAACGGTCTCTGGGCCTTAGTCTTTGCACGCCATGTAACACCATTGTAATTTCTCCCCTATGCTCTTCATTGCTCTCGTTTGTACTCGCTATACGGAAATCTCTCCTCTATCGTGTTTTCAATGTATTGACTCTACCCGACAAATGTATCAAATGATATGAGCTGTTCGTCGAAGATCACCTTAGTAAGAAAAACCTTTTCTACGTAGAAGGGTTCAGCCGCGCCATCATGGTGCACTTCAAGAGAAGCGTGTGGTCTTTTCTCCTTGCCTCCCTTCATCATCTTCAAGGAGTCTAGTGCACAACGCGGTCAACGTAGAGGATGCGCGGAACTCGAGCGACTTCCTTGGTCGTTCGCGCAGAATGGGGATGAGTTGCGCGAGACACGGCTCTGGGAGGTACCCGACAATGGCGACGCGCTGGACATACGCGAGGTTGTTGTGCATCTGCCGGGCAGAATCGAGGAAGTTGGAAAACGCCCACTCGTATATGGCTGTGTCCAAAGAGCGCGCGTCTCCGTCAGGCCAAGTCAGCCCGAGTTTGAGGTACGGGGATGATGATGAGCCAACATCTGTGATGTCTGCGTCGAGGTCGGGCGTAGGGCTGGATACCTGGACCTCTTTCCTGTCGCAGGGATGGTTGTGGACGGTGAGGGAGGCGAGTGAGGAGAGCATTGGCAGACATTTGGGGGAGGACAGGCGGAGGAGGCGTGGGTAGAGGTGGTCGGGTGGCGCGCGCCAGCCGATGTATCCACTCAACATAACTGTCGCGAGAGCGCTCGACGTGCGCATCTGTCCCAGCATGGCGGTGAGCGCGACGATCTCCAAGCGCAACTTGAGGTAGCGAAGCTTCGGGAGAGGTATGACTTTGGTGGTCGGATCTAGTGTCCGCACTGGTACGTTGGGGACGCATACAAGCGTGAGCTCCTCCAGGTCCGGGCATGCGCGCAGAACGTCTGCAAGATGGCGATCTGCACCCACAAGAGAGGGCTCAGGAGACCGAGGGTAGGTGATGGAGAGCGTGCGAAGGCCGGCGTAGGATTTGGGGATGTAATTCAGGCGACAGTTGATGAAAGTCGCACGGCGAAGGCGGGGTGCGCGCTCCTGTTGGCCTGCATACCAGGGAAGGATACCGTCGTCTACAAGGTGGGGTGGACGCGTTACATGGAGCTCCTCGAGTGCGTGGAAGGGTTTCTCGAGCCATCCACCACCCGGCCAATCCACCGCCTCTACACTGCGAATGAGGTCAAGGTGGGCGATAAGCGTGTTGCGGAGCGCCTTCTCCACTGGTGCATGGATGCCGATGAGCCTCCCTGGAAGAACTAGATGGAGGGGATGTCCTTGGCGGCGAGCGAAGTTGAACATTCGTTGGGCCTCTTCGGCACTGGGAGGGAGGGCGAAGCGGGACCAGAAGGGTGGATAAGCGAAGCAAACATCTCGCCATCGGGAACACGTAGATGCAATTGTGAACTTCCGTCGTGCATCGAGGCCTGCGGCTTCCACCAGTATAGGTTGCAGAATTTCTACGGGGAGTGTGTTGACATTCACCAGAGTATTGCGACGCCGGAGGAGTGTGAGCTTGGTATTGATGAGAGCGGTGGTGCAGGCAAGGAGGGAGGTATCTAGTTGCGATATCAAGCGATGAACTTGCTGGATACCTTCTAGGTCAGTTCTTCCTCTGGGCCTAGAAGTAGTCACCCCAGGTAAGATGCAGATCGAAAAGCATGGGAGTAACTCACGTTTGCACATCTGGATAGTTACACGCGATATACCGGGACACGTAGGCTTTGATGTCGTTCTCGATCCGTTTCGAGTGATCCAGCACTCCATCCAGGTATCTCCTCAACTCTTCGTGTGTAGAGTATTCATCCAGCATATCAGGTGGCAGGCGGTCGAAGGAGGGGGCGAGTGCGAGTGGGATGTCTGTTTTGAGGGACGGAGTCAGGTTTGGAAAGAATGGGTGATGTACTAGGGTACAGACCTTAATGTTCTAGCTACGTGTGCTTATACCCTTCTGTCAGGATGGGCGGTGCTCCCAGAGGCCACCGGGGCGCTATGCAAAGCTCGGATAGCATGAGGTGGCCCGACAGCCGCACCGTGACATGTGGTAGGCAGTCTGGGCGCTTGTCATCCAAATAAGGCACCGGGATAGCTGCGGGGAGTGAAAAGTTCGATTCTGTATGCACAGCTAGGGTTTGGCTGTTCTAAAAACCTAATGAGCATACGTGGTGAGTCACATTTCACAGCAGATGCCACAGAACGAGAGTGAAAGCGCAGAAGAGTTCGAAGCTACCCTCCACCGTGCTGCCAAAGGGTGGATGTGTGCACTGGTAGACCCTGCCAGCCACATTCGCTCGGTCACAATGGGGTGCGCTGTGCGTCGCAGTCGCTCAGATGAAATGTGATAGTGGAAATGCCTACCGACATGCATGAGGCACAAGCTTCGAGCGGGACACGTCCATTATGTGGCAGTTGCTCTTCTCGTGGGCGCCTTGGAAGCTGTGCACAGCCGCATATGCATATGGAAGCGTCTCTATATCTGCATTCCGAGTATCACTCATACAGTGCCGCGTATCCTGTGCAACTAGTGATAAGAGCAGGATGATTCTGGAACGCTAAAAAGGCGAGATGACATGAGGTTTGCTTCAAGGGATGGCTGCGGAGAGTCGCTCACCGGAAAGGGGCAGTTACGCTCTATCCGTCACTTCGATCTCTTCCACGGGGACCACCGTAACCTTATGAACGTCGATGTCCTTTGAACCCAATATAGACTCCTCAGGAAGCGATCCTTCTGTCATCTCCGCCATGTAGTACTCGGTGTCGATGTCGCTCATCACATGTCGTGAGGTGTGGTCGAGGTGTCGCTTACACCGCAAGCCCGTCATCGCGCCGAGATTGCCAACGATTGATGTGGAGATAGTCGATTGACTTGAATCCTCCGGATACGAGATTGTACGGAGACTAAGAACGAAGCGAGACAGAATAAGGACAGTGAAGCTGCATGAGATGGTACGACGTCAGTTCAGTTCTTGGAGGATCGTTATAGGAAAATTACACTTCGCAGAAGTACGGCCAGACAGCAAATATCGTGATAGGTTGTTGATGGCGAAGTTAGAGTCGGGTATTTCGAGAACAGAAGTTACCATACTGATTGCTGCCAACGTATTCAGCATGTGTTAGTGTATGATAGCTGATGGCTTTCATTGAATACGTACTGGGTCGGCGTATAACTTCATGAAAAGATTGATTATCAGCAGCCTGTTGACATTTAGTTCTTAAGTCGGCGGAGATATCCCCCCATCATCAGACACGTACACAAAGTAACATACTCCTATAGTCGATGATAATAAGGATTCTGCTTCGATGGCGGGGAAGGGGGGCACTTACCATCGCGCCCAAGGAGGTCGAGTAGGGTGGTTCTCTGCCCAAGGCTAGAGAGCGCTCTTCGAAGTTCAAATGTCTTCCACCACGTGACAATCACAAGAAGCGTGGTAGCCGCAATAGACGAACCCATTGCGACGTCTGTGACTGAGAACGAAAACCATTCGTTATCGTCCCAAGGGGCGCGAAGGGGGTGACTTCTCACGTCTGTGCTTCCAAGTTGGCGTTAGATATGCAGGAGCAGTCCGGGAGCATGAAACACCCACCCTTCCAGCACACTATCAGTAAAATGATAGTGGTATGTGCATGTCAATGATCCAGAAGTTTGAGAGGGGGTATATGCTACCGTTTCTGCCTAACAAGGATGTGAGTGCCTATGACCCGTCGAACACGCCGGCCTGAAACTACTCACAATGAGGGTGATAGGATTCATCAAACACAATGGCAGCACAATGATGAGCGGGCGAGCGTCGGGGCCCCAGACGCCGTAAAGCCGAAGTGCCGTAAGCGAGGCCACTGCGAAGTAGTTGATTACAAACAACCCGTCGTCTATATGGGTCAGCCACCCGCATGTCTAGTGTCATAGAATGACAGTAGAATTATCAGATAAGACTATTGAACGAGAATGACGAGAAGTACGTACCTTGTCATTGTAGCTCCACAAAACACGGAGAAGGATGACGATCCGTTCTACCACGAGAGTGTAACGTATGCATAGGTACGCGATTGACCCTCCGGAAAGGGTTGGCGCTCCAGGTCGCTTGGGGCGCCATATACAGCGAACCTCGGCGGGGATGGTGAGCGCAAAGTCGTACCACAAAAGCGCTAGTCGAGGAATGGGAGGTCAGCATCTCCATGCGTCGGCGTTTATTGCCAGAGGCCCAAGCTCACTTGTGGAAGCTAGAACGCAACATATCTCAACCCTTCTACGAGTATGGAACAGTTCAACATGCAGTGCAGACCGAGGGCGCTTAGTGACATACCCGTGAGGAGACATAGCTTCTGTTCAATGTCTGGGGATGCCAGGAGTTCGTTGGACATATTCAAGGCGGGTGTAGCGACTCCTAATATATAGGTAGAGTGGGAGGAGTGGAATGCCGTTAGCGGAGCCGAAACAAACGGTGCCTGGAGCAGGTACCTGAAGAGTTGGAGCTACACAGCATAGCGGCAATTGGTTTGTTCAGAACCCTGACACCTGACATACCCATGAGAAGAATGTGGTCTGTGCTTTGTGCACCGTTTAGTTCGCGTGAGCATGGTTGGCACAAAAATGGTACTCACAATAGGAATGTCAGAGTCTTCGAGTTGATCAAGTTCAAGATTTTCCTATGTCGGCATGCTATAATATGCGCTGAAGAAGCCAGATCGTTGCTGCATGTCCGAGGTGTCGAAGTCGATGCGCTTCAAACTCGGAGTGCCGGAAATCCGAATTGGAGGAGCATGGTATGTGTAGAGGACCGTATCGTCCTCGTTATAACTGGTGGCATTTCCCTTTAAACGTCGGCAGGTACGATGTAAAGAGGAGGTATATCTGGAAGTGGAATCTAGAAAAAGGCAACGTGCACATGTCAGTTACTACTCAGCGATGACAAGCCGCAGGGAATTGTCCATTACACGGGTTTTGAAGTGTGAGGGAGTGATATCCCGCGGAAATACAGAAGATTATACACTTTTATGGTTTCTGTGCACGCTTTCTAATCCTTTGGCGGAATTCTGCGTTTTGCGGCTTCGATTGGGGCTGCGTCGGGCGCACAAAAAGGTTTAGCGCCCGATAAACGCCGAACGCTGGCAGGTTGCCGTGTGACATTCAACGTGACGCGACGCGTGCCGTCCACGCGTTATTTGCTCGTGTTTGTCTTCCACCCGAACTTGTCACTGTGTCCTTGGGGCCTCGGCCAGCTGGGCTGGAGCTTAGCGTCGATCGTCCGTCAGCAGGCAACGCTCCCAACTGCTGGAGACTCTCATAAGGAATTTGTAGTTTTGCTCATCTTACATTGTCCATCATGCTTTTCAGGTCCCCGCACGATCCTCTCAATTTGCAAGCCAATCAAGAACTCATCATCCTATGTCATGCCCAAGAACGCGTGCTCATCCCGCTGCCGAAATTCTACCAAGTAAGTACGCACGCAAGCGGGCCTCATGCATTCCACTACTGACCTATAATCTAGGACGTGCAAAGGGTTGCGCGTGAGGAATTCGACCTCGCAGGCGACCTTGTCTTTGAAACCACCGATCTCCTAGGCTGCGAAGAGCCACCAGTGCGCATCCACCCTCGGGCATGGGAGGGGATCAGCACGGTACTACGCACCATCACAGTCAAGATTGCTCAAGCTTCGGCACCAGTGCCTGCTGCTCGTCCACGCCCGTCGGAAGCTCTTAGTGGCTCCCGACGCCTTTCCCAAAAGAGAATCTCCGTCGCCAACGCAGCACCCATCCGCCTCACCAACGGAGCCCCCTCGAATGGAACTGCCCCGGAGAGACAATCTATCAGCGCTCGAAAGGGACTTTTCGCGTCTGGCGCCTCTCGACCTGCCAGCATAGTCGCCTCCACCAAGGACCTAGTCGCCATTGCCGGGCCTTCGGCCACCACCAGTTCGCGGATTTCGGCCAGCAGCCCTCCAACGTCCCACGCGTTGGCACCGGCTCCATCCAAGATTGAAGAACTCGACGACGACTATGAGGAAGAGGATGTTCGCATTCTCTCGCCGACCAAGAAACGCGCAGCCCGCCAGCGCGTCATGTCCGATTACGGACTAGACGGCGATGACGCTGAAGACCATCCGCATGGAGGTCCGGGTGGCCATAGCGACGATGACGGGGAGATGGATTCACCCCTTGGCTCGCGCTCCGGGCGGATGTCGCGCGCGGGCAGCGCGTCGGTCATCGAACTTGACGGACCTCCTGCTGGTTTCATGTCGAGCGCTCGGAAGCCCGAGACCGGAAAAGCCTCCCCTCTCAGACCCCTTGATTGTATGTGGTCTGAATCTCTCCGACGGCGCTCCGTATGATCTGACCACAGCCGTCTTTCCTAGCCGCTCCTACCCCAGAGCCTAAGATCAAGACTGAAAAGGCTCTGCCGTCGTCTTCCAAGCAGCCTACCCCACCGACGGAACCCTCGCAGCCCTCACAGCCCGGTTCCAGCAAGGGTCCGAAAGGCGATGAGAGCTTCCTTGTCTCGATCGAGTATAGCGAAGACCCTGAGAGTCGGTCGCTTTTCAAGACACGTGGAAGACATATGGTCTCCAAGGTTCTCATGCAGGCGTGCCGTACATTCGGCTTGGAAGAGTACTACCACAGGTGCGCTGCATAGTCATAGGCGTGTTAATATGCAGTACTAACGTCACAAACAGTGCGCAGCTGGTGCTGCTTGTCGAGGAAGAAGACGAGGACGGGGAGCTCACCTTCCAACGACGTTACGCGTGTGGGCGGGATGAGACTATGGTTGAGGCGGGTGCAGAACCCAACGCACGGTTCATCGTGGAGATTGAATACGATGATGATGATTAGATACGGTAAGACTATCCTCCCGGATGTTACATTCTTGTTTCTGAGCGTTCTGGCAGATGTAATGTTCTGACGACATGAGTTACACGACTACGAATAAGAACTTCTACCCATACCATCATGCAGGCACACAGTGAAGTCGACTAGTGCCTATACGCGGCTCCGGTTATCGGACACGTGAGGCGCTTCTCATCTTTCTTGTACACGACACATCCTGGGAACGTCGTGGTGCAGCGTGTCCTTAGTGGCCGTCACAGTGGGGCCCTTGGAGATGCATAGCACTACGCTTCTAACTCCGACGATACTTCCTAATCCTCTGATGCGTAATCTCATCGTTGCCTTCTTTCATGACAGGGATGACCATCAAGGACGATTCGCAAATATCTTCTCTTCCTCCTGTCCGACTAGGTGTTCTTTACCTCTCCGTCTCCTTCCTTTAGTTCGTTTCACAAACTTAGTGGCCTTCCTTACCGTGCATCAATCGCATGCGGTCGATCACTTCTATCGCCTATGTTATCCTTAGATCCTGCTGTGTACTATTAAACCCTCCTTATCAGGGGTAGCGCACTCCAGAGTGTATCCCGTTCATCTCCCAGATGTCTGACGACACAGATACTCAAGAGCTCATCCAGTTTTTCGCGTCTCAGTGAGTCGTCTCACCTCTTCTTCCACTCACCCGCCCGTCACTGATTGATGTAGGTTCACCCAGTCGTACCTCAGCATCGCCGCATCCTGTGAGTCTCTTTACACTACTGCTCGTTCAAAGTCCTGCACTGACGAGAGACATGTCTCTACCAGTTCTAGTCGTCTATGACGCGGTCCTCATGTTCCCGTCTGAGGTGAAGTGCATATGGATGCGCAAGTTCTCCGGGGCCACAGTCGTGTACATCCTCGTGCGGTACTTCGGCATCGCGGTGGCGCTTTTGGCCCTCCAGCAAGACGTCACTTGGAACCTACCTCAGACAGACACGGCATGTATCCTGTACCATTAGGGAGTAGATGTGCTGATATGGCCGTACGTTGTCAGTCCTGTGCTGCAGGTTCCGCCAGTGTCTTCATCCTGTGGACAATCAACTATTTTGGTTTCTCGCGTGAGTCCCTATATGACCCATCTTGCGACGCCTTGCTGACGTCAAGTGCTCTGTCGTTGTAGTGTTCACCGTACTCCGTGTCTACAGCATCTGGGGGTGCGACTGGAAGCCACTTCTCCTGGTTGTGCCACTGGCTCTCATGAAACCTGTCCTTGCTATCGTGTGTTATACGCTGCAATCGATGGCGGTCCAGGTTTACTGACGGAAACCGGGTCTTCAGGTCCAATTTGCTTATGAGACGAATGTAAAGGCAGACCCTTCCTTCGGTTGTGTCCTTACCTTTTCCAAAGATTTCGACTGGGCCCTCAAGTTCTCTGCAGGGTGAGTGATCCCACAGTTTCCTACACGCGCCGTTTTTCGTGCCAAACGGCTTATAATTCCTGTACACAGGAGTGGGTTCACTTTCTCCCCATACTCTGGACCCTCGATGCTTACATCACTATCGTTTTAGCTACCATCGCATCGAGAGCCTCCGACGTCGTGATGGACGCCATCCTGCTCGTCATGACGTGGATCAAAACCTACGGGATCTACAAGCGGGCTTCCAGCATGGGCGGCGGCACACCTCTGGCATCCTTACTCCTCATAGATGGTGAGTCTTATCACCAAATGTCTCAATTCTCGCTGACCCACTCCGCGCAGGCACCATCTACTTCGTGTGAGCTCCTCAGCCTTAACCGTCAAGTATCTTGCAGGCTCACAGGACCATGTGTTCACAGCATCATCGCAGTTTTCCAGCTCATCGCAGTCGTCGCAGACAGCATCGACTCCCTCGCTGAGAACCTCAACGCCGCCGCCCTGCACCAGGTCGCAAGCATCATGGTCGACTTTGTCCCAACGTGCGCTCAGTCATCCCTTAGCATGCTCTTGCCGTGCTGATATACACGTCTTGCTTCCTGTAGTGTGACGGTGATTTGTTACAGCAGGTTCATGCTAGACCTCCGCAACCTCTACTACTCGGATCGTGATGACGGAGGAGCACAACTCGACACCTCTACGGAGCACCAGGCGCGCGGCCCCGTGAACACTCTCCTTTTCGCCGCCAACTCGGCTGTCGTCGGGAACATCGGAGCTGCCCTCACTCCGTTCGGGGGCCTGTGCGACGAGTACGATGCGACAAGCTCTGTGGATCAGGATAGAGGCGGTTTGGAAGGGGGTAGTGTCGAGGCCGAACATGATGAAGTTAGTGCTGGCCTCTCGGCTGTCGAAGAGCGAGAGTGGTATGACGAGGAGCCGCGGGTATTCGCGCGTGACCCGTTCGGAGAAGGTCTCAGGAGAGGGATGAGGGAACAGCATTAGGGAGGAGCAGAGTCAATGTTCTCGTGTAGTCACCATCTCATAGAATGGGGGATATCACTCGGCGCGGCCAGTCGAAGTTCGACGAAAAGGAGTGTGGTGTGATTAGTTGGAGTCCAGCTCCAGTATCTACTCGTACAACGGTATATCGTTACACGGTCCGGAGGCGCATCTCTGGTATACTACAGCGCATCTACGGTATAGGAGGCAGAGGGACCGGGGCATCAGATAGAGATGCCGCGGAAAGTGCGGAGCTGGCCCGCGAGCCGGGTGGCCTGCCCGGAAGTGAATTGGTTCATGCAGCTGTGAAAGGATCCTACAATCAGCACCTCCTTCAAAAATGAAACGCCTGCATAGCGTACCTGTCATCGGAGTAGTCCATGTAGTTGTGGACAGGGTCCACGCCCGGTTGCGGGCAAGTGTCACGTGATGTCGGGCAGCCGTATGCCGGAGAGGCCTCAGCGGGCGTGTCAGCCACCTGGTCGCCGACGCCGTTGCACCCGCCCTGGAATGGGTGGTAGAGCCCGACCCAGTGGCCAGCCTCATGAGTAAGGGTCTGCGGAGTAAGTGTCAGCCCCCAAGCTCGCGCCCCGGTCAGATGTGAGGGACATCAACACGTACCCTGCCCAAGTTGTAAGGTGCCGCGGTGCCTCCGGGGAGCGACGAGTACAGAACGACGACGCCGTCGTCCTTGGGGTTGGCCTTGTAGTCTGCGGGGAAGGTGGAGTATCCGAGGAGGCCCACGCCGGACCCGGACGTGAAGCCGACAGTGTAGACATTGAGGTCGCCAGGACCTCCTTGGCGGAGCGTTTTCTTCATCTGCGTCTGGACGGAGGACCCAGGCCCGACCGTGTTGAACCAGGTCTGGTTCGTCGTTCGCGTCGTGCTCGCGAGCGTGAACGAGACACCAGAGGGGCCGTAGTCGGAGTTAAGCACGCTGATCTGTGCTTGGATCATGGAGTCCCTGGGAGAGGGAGGGATGCGTCAGACTCAAGAGGCAGCGATGATGAGGGCACGGGACATACGGAATGTTGCCACCCTGAATAGTGTCGTCCTTGCGGATGACATGGAAGTAGACGGGGATAGGCGCCGCGCGGACGTTGGTGTCATCCGACGCTATGTGGGCATCGGTATTATTTGACGCAGAGGCCAAGAGATCTTGAAAGTGGGCCTCGTCCGCTAAGATCCGGGCGTCGTCGATGATCGTCCCGCAGGTTCTTCCGACACAGCGTGATGTCAGTATGTGCGCAAGCTCAAAGTGTGTAGATGGCTCACCTCTTTCCAAGCATCCAACCAATGCTTGCTAGATGACCAAACACAGGCATCGCAAGGACAAGGGTGGCGGTGAGGGACTTGAACATGATGGAAGGTGTGCGGGGTAGATGAGGGGAGGATGAAGGAGGGGATGCTGGTCCCGACGCATATTATCTCGTCTTTTATATGCGGGGGCGCACACATTCAATCTGAGGTGTGATCGATGTCGTGTGTGTAGGACATACTGCAACATAGGGGGGGTAAGGGCAGCCGCGCTGCTTCTTACCCCAGAACAAGCCACGTGATATCTTCACTTTCTAACACTGTTGTCCGCGGTCCTCGTTGTTGACGGGCACTACTCAACGAAAATGCTAACCCTGGGTCCCTACATTATCAAGAAATAGTGCGCAATAATGTGACCACTGTCCTGCCAGGGAGCATATAAATCAGTTTATCGTGTGCACTACGACGAGCTTCGCCACCACCCAGACTAGGCAAAGTAGTGCACGATGACACTCGTTTCATAGGTGTGCTAGCGTGTTTCGTTCGGGCTGCGAGAACAGTCATTCGGTGTACTGCAGGTGGCCACGGAGACTGCCAGAGCGAGAGGAGGGCCCAGGACCGGGGATTCGGGAAGGTCGTCTGCGGCTCCGGAAAGGTCCGATATTCCGCGCTTTCCCGGTAGGCACGTGCTTTCATTAGGGCCGGGACCCGCGCCTTTTACCTTCGCGCGTCTCAGCCATTGCCATCTCCTTGAATCCTTGTCGTTCTCCTATCTTCTTGCAGGGACGTCGGTTCTGGTGGGACCTTAAGGAGCTGATCCTATACAAATTCATAGAGATATCATATTATCGTAGCAAGCACGGCACGCTTCAATATCACAAGCAACGTTCATGTGTGCGTACCAATACATCGGATATACCTACGAAAGTTCGTAACGATGCCCCAGTGTGCAGATCTGTCGCAGGTTATCTGCCGGTAATTGCCGGTCATTAATGTGGCGGACATAGTGCGGTTTAGGCAAGATTTACAAAGCTGGTACGATGTGCTTCTACCGCCTGCTCACGAAGGAAGGAGCTCGTATATTTGATACTAAACCGTCATCAATGCCTCTCTCTTCATCGCAGGACTCCCTGATATGAGATCGGCATCGTGCGAAGATCCTCAACGTTGTCTATCCATTTAAGGGTGAGCCCGACACCTACCGGACGATCACCGTGAACGCCGAGCTAAAACCCTGCCTATAGTTTGGGCGTGGCGCCCCTCTGAAGTCTCATAATTTCATCTATACGGCATCTCTTCGGGCCCAGTTCTATCGCCCCGGGCACCGGCCGTCAACTACTGTCAAGCATGCGGCTCCCTGGCGCCCCAAAGCGAGTTTATAAGCCCATCACCTAGACGGGAAGCTCACTTCCACCGGCTCTCTTATGTCGTTTGGCTCGTCTGTCAACGTGCAGATTGACAGGGATGAGTTCGCCTACTTGTGAGTGATGTGCTTCATCTTCCATACGCGGATTAGCTCAATCTCTCCCAGGACCGCAACCAACTATTGCATTATAATTTCATCGAGTGAGTGGTTGTCTACGACCGCCAGATCTCCATCGTACGATGCGAATAACAGTTTTTAGCCCTCCTCTGGTGCGACTTCGTGACCGCGTTCTCCACCGAAGTGCACAGAATATGGAGCCGGAAGTTCACTGGAGCCGTTGTGGTGTATTTTTTGATGCGCTATGTCGCAATCTTGGACTGTATCCTCCTCGTCTTGCAAGTCTTCAGATGGAATCTCGGGAACCTAGTATGTTCTTTTATCTTCGCATCTCCAGTCACTTATGGTTGCGTTTTTCTTCAGTCGTGCAGGGCTGTTGCACATGTGGATGATGCTTTGGGAGCCTTGAATTACTTCGGGTTCGCCGGTGCGTCGTTCGTCCACCACTCTGTAGAGGGCACTTCTCACGACAACTCCAACGTTCACAGCGTTTACCACTCTCCGGATATACGGAATGTCAGGGCGTAGCTGGAGAGTATTGGTGGTGGTTGCGCCGTTAGCGCTTATTAGGCCCGTCCTGACTGTGGTACGTCGTTATCATATGGGCGAGCATACTGTCTTATATAATGAGCTTGAAGGCGGTTATCACGCGTTATATTCCCGTCGAAGCGGGCCCTTTGGGGTGTGTTATTGTGCCTCTGGTGCTCTCTGATCATTCGGGTACCCGGCTTCTGTCCCCACGAGGTAAATACCGCCCGGATTCTGTTTCACATACCCCTTGCGCGTTTCTGATAGTTTTACCATGTTCCCCCTTCCCCCGCACATAAAGCCGTGCTTATAGCTAAAGGGTCAAGTCTCATCGTGGATGTAGTCCTATTGACCCTCACATGGAAGAAGACGTTAAGCCTCCATCGCGAGTCTTCGCAGCTTCGTATGCAAACGCCCCTCGTGAGACTACTGCTTGTGGATGGTGAGCTCACTAAGCGTGCTTCGAAAGCCTCTTATGCTAATCATCAACCACGGACAGGAACTATTTACTTTATGTAAGTTTCCCTCGACCTTGCCCGCGAGGCTGTGGTTCTGACGTGTCTGTGCTCTAGCGTTTTCACATCTGCGCAGCTAGCTTCCCTCCTCTTCTCGACGGTGTTCTTCATCCGCGTGTCTCACGTGACCGTGCTCCAGGCCGAGATCGTCGCGGTCTTCGCTTATTTCGACCCAATGTGCGCCCTCCTCTCTACTTCCGCCTCAGGCAGCTGACTGTGACTGCGCGCTCTAGCATCATGGTCATATGCAACTCGCGGTTCATCCTCGACCTTCGCGGGATCTACTACGAGGACGCTGCTCCGGGGGAGTGGGGGGACAGCACGTACTCGCACATAGCCTCGCGCTTGGTCGGGCATCTCGGCGCGACAACATTACCGCTTTCGTGGAACGGAGAGACGCGAGACCAGTCCTATCCCATGTCGACTTTTCGCTCGCCGAATGACCGTAGACTTGACGACTGCGACGAGGGGAGAGTTGCGGGAGGTGTCCCCAGTGAGGAACGCCATACAGCGGAAGGCTTGCTGGGAGAAAGTCGAAGACCGGAGTTCGTGGGCTATCGATTCCGAGCGGAGTTGGAGGGGGGATGAGGTGTGGGCCGTATGACGATAGTGGTGTGGGGAGGGAGCGGCTGGAGTTTTCCTTGGGGAACGTCTGGTGGCATATGATATCGTGAGTATACCATCGCCTCGTTCTTCTCCTGACTTGTGGTATGGTGCGTTGACAAAAGATAACCAGTGCACGCAGTCGATGTTGGAGACACCTTCGAATTTGAGGTCAACGATTATACCAGGCAGTCAAGATTGATGTAATGCCGCAGCTACCCCCCAGCCCAGAACCTCCGAGAGTTAAGATTTGGTGCAACAGATAGAACGCGCACCTGTTCTGGGTGGGCCTGTGCGGGTGAAGGCCCGGGAATCGAAGATCGCCGGTTCGATGAGTCCTCGTCGCACAGAACTTCATGCCGTATACTGCTGGGTAATGTGGCGCCTCGCTTAATCAATGATGCTCGTCCCACCATGCTGTTCCCCCGACCGGCTGTGCACCACCACCCCGAGAAACCCGAATTCCCGCGTCCAAGCGCCCATAGACCGCCCAGTATGTGTGGTAAGGACAATTTCTCAAGATTTCCATGACCTCGTCGCTGATATGCATAAGTATCGTAGAAGACGCCCAAGGTGCTCCTCAGTATATATGTGAGCAAGAGTCCCCTCATAGCTCAATCAAGTCGGAGCTAGGACTTCATCACGTTCCACATGGCTAGCCTCGTCGCCTCCGTCGAAGGGTATGAGTACTTGTGTATAGCCCTGGTGTCTTTACTAAAGACACCAGGGCTATACACAAGTACTGCAATGAAAAATTCGTTTGTTTTATTGTGCAGGGCGTTTGGCAACGAGTACTATCTCGTAGCCACGGTTAGTGGATTTTAGAATTCATCTTGCCAAGATTCATTCTTGCCACCAGCTTGATACCAAACCTCGACAACGGGACCCATTCCAACAGCATTACTGTGGTTCGACTTGACTCTCACATTCGATAACGGGGTCCGCCGCATAGGGCGTCGGAAAATCATGGGAACGGCTACCGTGTATCTCCTTATCCAACACGCTACCCTACGGGAGGTCCTCGTCGTTGAACTGGGATTTTCTTCTGGGAGACTACTGATCAGTTGCCCTAACACAGGTTTCATGCTGATGACGAACTTCTGACAACCCTGAGGTGTCACATTTCACACGACGGACGTGTTGCTGATCCTAAGTGGCCTCAGACCATCGTGTGAGTTGTATTGAGCAAAAAGAAAGTGGCGTGAACAGGCGCAAACAAGCGCAAGCAGACACAGAGCAGACGTAACTGCGCCTGTTTGTGCCGGTTACATCGGATCCCTCATTGATAAGCGTACACAGGCTTGTTTGTCAGCTCGTAAACGAGCTTCCAATATATTATTATATAATGTATATTGCTTCGTTAATTCACCGCATAGCAATCCTGAAGCTGTGCGTGAATAACATTATAGCAAGATGTCGTTCTAATCTGGGTGCTTATCCCTGGTATGAGGACTGGCTGGATCAATCGCTGAGCCCGGAAGCCTGAGGTACTATTTAACGCGGTGTAGATGTGTACATACAAGTAGCTCATCAGCACATGAATTTATAGCCCACCTCCCGTGACATTCCCCATAGAGTCATATTCGGACTGCACAGATTCGCACCAAATTTAAACAGACGTCGGCGTCACGGCATGTAGGCTCGTGCACTGACTCAAGGGCACTTCATCGAATCAACTCGCTCTTATAGCACAGTCCGTCGGCTGCGTGAGTTGACGGGGGCACAATGATGGCCCACGCCTTCCCGCGTCTGGAGTCTCACGTTCGTCATGCATCTGTGTGCGGGTGCCCCACGCCTGCTCGTATCTATCCAATGGCACCTGCTTGCATTTTCCCTGTGACTGCTCGCATCTGTCTCGTACCAGCTTGCGCACCTCGGGCCCATGTTCGCAGCATGCAATGAGACACAGCATATAGCTTGATTTTGACTTCAACTGCATCCAAAGTGACATTGTGCAACCCTATCTTACCGCTAAATCTCCACTGAATGGCATGCACACTGTGTACCGCCCAATTGCACTTCCACAGCCCCTTCCCTGCACCTGCGCCCTCCCTGGCCTGCTCCCTCCCTGACCTGCTCGAACACGATCCCCATGTGATTCCTGTGCTATCTCCCATAGTACAGTGTGCTCCTCCTGGTCATGTTCCTTGCACGCTAGGGCCACTACGTGTACGAAAGCCAGGGGGCCGTTGCGAGCATCAGGACAAGTGCGACGAATGTGGCGTTGTATATGAGTCCCGCCCGGGAGAGTACTAGCTCGTCCGCATGGGCGCCTGCCCCGTCCGTGGCTGTGTTAGCACGCGTCTGTGCCATGACACCTGTTCGCGTTTGTACTGCACCATCTGCCCACGTTTATCTGCGCCTGTTCGCGTCAATTTACCTGTACCCATCAGCAGGGGGGGTATATTAACTAGTAGTTCCATAGCATGAATCTCCTCAGCACCGTATCTTCCACCCCTTCCGGCCAGAATGTCCAGCGACCCTTCTATGACCATCTACGACACCACAATTGCCGGTTTATTCGACAGTCTGTAAGTAGCTCGGCTTCTCCCTGGTGTCGCCCACTCCACCCTAATGGCACACTGTATCAGCCGTGTACAGAACTATATCTCTGTTGCAGCGTCTGGTGAATAGCCTGTCTCACTGTTCGCATAAGGCCATAGTAACGCTGACAGGCACATCCTCACAGTATTCGTCTTCTTCGAGCACCTCATCACTACCGACCGCGAAATCGACCTCTTTTGGAAGCCCAAGGCCTCTGGCGCGTCCGTCCTCTTCCTCACAAATAGATATCTTATACTCGTGGAATCTGCACTATCTGTGGTGACTTTCTTTGACAAGTCCGTGACTGGTGAAGTGAGTCTAACTGAGCCATATGCCGGCGATTCTGTGTGGGCTGACATTTTCACACCTCAGGTGTGAGTCTTTCAGACACTCGTGTCCCTACGGGAGGTTATAACAGGCGTTCCAGGTGTAACGGGATACAACGGGCATACGCTGTTGTGGATATCTCCACAATCATACCACAGGCTAGTATGTGACGCCTGAAATCATTTTGAGACATTCTACTGACAATTAGTCGCCTAGTGTTTTCTGCCATGCGAGCACTCGCTCTCACCAAATCTAGGGCATTCACTACCTTAGTCTTCATCCTTTCTCTTGGCCCTGTGGCGGTAAATGTCGTGAGTGTCCTTCGTTGTCTTCGGGAATGCATTTGCACTCACTATGTGATATACACACCGATAGGCTGACTTCGCACTTGGATTGAGCGGATATGTCGACCCAATGTTTGGCTGCCTGTTACAGACGGACAATCCTTCAGAGAAGGTATATATTGGGTAAGCCCCTCGCCCTACTAGTTGTTTCAGGTGTGAACTAACGAATCCCAATTGATCGTAGCTGTGTGTACAACAAGCTCTCTCGGTCTGCGTTACCCGAATTGACGAATTACTCAGGGCTCGTTGCCGCCAGAGGCTCTGTCATTGCCGCCGATGCGCTTGTCATCGCCGCCACATGGCGGGGACTATTTCCCCAAGCCTCTGCTAAGAAAGCATTCTTTTTGCGACGCCATGTGACACTAACGGAGGTATTCTTACGTGATGGTAAGTATCTGATATCTACCGGTATCTGGGGGACGCTCTGACGTTCGTCCGTGGTAGGGACTATATACTTTGTGTACGTTCATTCATACGAAGGTCTCTTTGATATTCACCTACTCCTCAGATCACTTCTCATACTCAACGTTTTGGACTTGATATTTTCTTTGATATCAGTCGGTTTTCCTGTATTTCACTCTACTCTTGGCAGCCCTTAACAATTCCTATGCAGATATTCCCTGATGACGGGAATACTGGAGGTGGAAGCAATATCACCTTCTTTAATTCTCCGTACGCCGCCGCACCTCCCCCCTTATACTTTGCAGTTCACAGTGCATCCTCCCACTGATTGCCATAACAGACTCACAGCAGTCCTCATCTCTCGCTTCCTCATCAACCTCCAGGAAACCAACCTCCGGTCGATTAAGGTCGACTCCGACGACCCAGCGTACATCTCTTCCCACTCTGGGAACACTCTCCCTAGTTTCGTCGCCACACCTGGCCCTGCCAGGGTGCCCGTCCAATCGAGCCCACAGCGTATGCAAGGCGAGGCCCTTCGGGGTAGGGAGGGGGGTAGGACCGATAACTGGGAATGTGACACGTTCGACGCGGAAACGCCGTCTCTCGATGTGGACTCACGAGCAGTTAGGGCGTATTGACTTGTGTCGAGTGGGTGCGTCAGGATCTAATGCTATACGGGCTCGTCGGTGGTATCATAGATGTGTATGTATCCGAATTTCTGTTGCCTCTTTCCGTACCAGTCTTACGTATCTTGTTCTTCACCTCCGCGCCCCTGAGTCTACCTAATTTCCTCGATGTCCTCTGTATCACTATGCTCAACTAAGAGCATGTCCACCCTTGCTGACTGGCAGTCAGTACCGTCTACGCCGCTCCCATGGAAAGGCCGAACAATGAGTGAGCAAACAAAGCGAATATCGGACACAAAAGTGGAGGATCCTTCTCGAGATTCATCGCTCGGCCGCTCGGCGTGGTAGATCCCACGGAGATCGAGCATGAATCTAGAGAGGAGGACTACAGACATCCTAGTAGGCAATAGGTGAGTATAGTAGCACGAACGACCCACAAAGGAAGAAAAAGGAGCGAAAGGAAGCGGGACATACTGATCATCGAAATATGACCAGAATACGAATAGGATGATTGATGGTGTCTGCTGGGGGATTTTAGCCAGCATAGATAACACTAGAAATACAAAATTTACTGACGGTCACTATTAAGCCGGACGTCGTCGATATGAGGTGGATCACAAGCAGCAGGCTTGCATAAGAGAGCGAAGTAGTCAGAGGCTAGCCTCCAGATTGATATGCAATGACGCACCCGAGGTATACTGTTCCTGAGTAGAGAAGGTATTGGATATTTAATGCATGGGCCGAATAAAGACGTGCCACACACCATCTCGCAGAAGAAATGTAGCAAGTGAGGTACGCATGCCGATCTTCGTGGACGTTTTATGAATTCCAATTGTCTTGATCCATACGAGTGCGACGGTTATTGTATCACACACAATCGGTGTCACTTTCCTCGTGATGTCCGAAGCTTGAAGAATGGGAATGACGTACAAAGGGCAACGGTTAGTTGAGATTACAGGACCAAAGCATGTTTACCTACGTGCGGAGAATCGACCCTCACTGGCTGTGGCCTTCCCTGTCACAAGGCAGTCAAACGGAAACCCATCCTGGTAGCCGGTGCCTATTGTGTCCTCGTACTGAGATTATAGCCAGTTCACTTGAGCTGGGACATGAAAAGCATGGCATGAAACTCACAAGGAAGAGCGCAGGTTTGAAAAGCGAAAGTGGAACAACTATGACCAAAGATTTCCAGCTCCGGTCCCAAATCGTGTATATGCGAATAGTGAATGCGGAAAAGGCGAGGTAGGTGAGGAACGTGAGTATGTCGTCTGTATGTATAATGGCCGTGCATGCCTATGTATGCAGAATATTCAAGTTCTCAGCATATCATGGAAAGTCCTGGGTGGATGCGAAACTAACTACCTTGTCGCTTAGTTTCCATGAAAATAGTCTCATAAGGTAGAAGACGCGTTCAAAGAGTGCGGTGTATCGTAGCATGAAGTATATCATTGTGGCCATTGAGAATTTGCGTTGCCAGAATCGCTTGACCTCGGTAGTGAAAGTGAGTGCAAAGTCAAACCACAAGACTACTATGTATGGCCATTGAGTAGTGTGTGGTGGGCGTAAAAGGGATCACCCACCGGTTGACGCGATAGCGAAAGATTTCTCGATTCTTCTGTGTGATGGAGGGGTGCAATGGTAGATAAACCTGAGTAAGTACGGTGCACATTCGGGTACTAAATCCACATACAATCCTTCATAAAAGACGGGGGGAAGACCACCACTCATGTTATCACCGCCTTCGAATGTGAGCACTGTTCGTAGAATATCAAGCTAGGGAGAATGGGGACAGTTGAAAGAGGGGGCGTAGACACCCTGAAACTCAACATCCTGTTTTATGCGAGGAGCAGCGCTAGTCTTCGGATCTGAACGTTGAACTTTGTAGATGGTTGAGACAAATGTGAACCCGTGGGACACTCGTGTCGGTTTCTGATAGGTTAGTAATAATGGCGCGACGACGATATGACGCACTCCATATCCCGGTGGCGACGGGGAACTGCGACGTAGAAGGCAAACCATATACTCGAAAGTCCTGCGGGCTATGTTCGATCCATACATGGGAAATAAAGGGATCGTCAAACAAGAAATCTTCTCACGTGCTAGGGTATACCAGTGCGGTTTTTGGACGAGATTGGGGGGCGGGCGAGTGGTGGCGTCACCTGCTGAAAATGTGTCGAAATTAAGCAGAATCTGTACAGAACAATGCACAGCACTGCACCCCGACTTCCTCGACTTCGTCGGACCCATCTCCGGTAGTGGGGCGCTCCGCCCGGACATACGTGGGTGCCGCCTCGTCACAAACGAGCGGGCTGAGGGGCATACGCAAACCTCGCCAAACGGCCATCACCGCTCCCACTCCCGTCATATCCAACATCCGGATTCGAGAGCGTCGTCGGCGTTGCCGATAACTGAGGATGATATAAACGTCGAGGATGATGTAACCGTCGAGGATGATGTAAACGTCGAAGGTGCCGCTGATGAGCCGCCACTGGACAGCATCTCAGAGCTGTGGTCGACGGGGAATAGTTTGTGGAGATTGATCATGTACCGCAAGAGAAATATCACGGTCAGCCTGGGTACGGAGGATGATCGGGATCGACGAGCATGGGTGTTGTGACTGATGGAGGTGGGGACGGGGGAGAAAACGGGGACGATGCACACCTGGTCGAAGTATGACCCAGACAGCCTTGACGATTATTTGTTATGACGAACAGAAAGTGTGACTTGGAGTTTGGTGGCGTACTCACGGGGCCGATGTAGCCGGTAATAACTGTGTTCATCCGGACACTACATAGTTGCCGATGCCACGGTGACATCATGGTGAATTCCGTGCCTACGGGGGGTAAGTTAGGGCAGGGTAAACTGGCATAGGTGAAGGACGTTAAGGTATGAGACACCTGTTTATTTTGTCCGGAGTGTTGGTTACAACCTTGTATCTGACTCTTGAACTCCTTCTAGTTCAAAGTAACATCGACGTTTAGATACGACGAGAATATCCTCCCGGATGATGCATTCTTGTTTCTGACTGTCTTGTTGCGTACGCATGCAGCGCGTCGGTCATCGGAGTTGACGGATCTCCTGCTGGGTTCCGTACATCCGGTGAGTATAAGGTGGTTTACATTACATGCATCTCCGATTACTCCGCATCTTCCTCATACGGGAGTCGGTGAGTCACAAGCGTTTCTTCGAGCACAAAAAGGACCCCACTGTCAATACCTGGAGAGAACGAAAAAATGATAGATAAGGGCTCACCAGGCTCTCCGAGCTCACAGGCTTCACGGGCTCTGAGTCGACTGGGGACACAGGCGGGCACGCCAGCACCACCTTGCCTGTCTCCATTCCTCCCTCGGCAGGGTGTAACGCATGCTGCGACTCCTCACCCTCACGCACCTCCTGGCCCTCCCGTCCCTTCGGGTCCGAGTCGCACTCAGCACGCTCTCTTCCGCACCCCGCCTCGATTTCCTCAACCTCGTCGGCCGCCTCCCCGGTAGTGGTGGGCTCCACTACATGCGTGGGTGCTACCTCGTCACGTGACATCGGGCCCACGGGGGTGTGTAACCCCGCCAGTTCGCCCTCGCCGCTACCGCTACCGCTGCATCCGACGTCCGAATCCAGGGGTGTCACGGAAGCCGCCGTGGGGAGCGAGGTCATGATGTGGACGTCCGACGTGCTGCCATTGGGCTCGTCGCAGGAGAGCGTCTCGGAGTCGTCCACGCTGTATTTTTGATCTGCGAAGTATAATTCACGGCAATCGAGCATGAACCGCGAGATGAAGATCACGGTCAGCCTGTCAGGGGGAGGATAGTGAGCACGGGCTGCTGATAGAGGAAGGGAAGAAGCAGTAGCATACACTTGGTCGAAGTAGGGCCAGACGGTCCAGACGATTATTTGCTACAACGAGTATTTAAATGGAGCAGTAGCTGGAGGGTGTTGAGGTACTCACGGAACCGATATAGCTCGTAATGACCGTCACCATCTGAATACTGGCATAGGAGGATTGACCGCATCAGCGCGCCGCAAAGGCGCCTCAGTGACCGATGCTGCAGTGACGTACATGATGTATTCTGTGCCTACGGGAAGTCAAGGTAGGGAAAATTGGCAGGAGATAGGTATTAAGTACGTACCATCGCACAGGAAAAGTTTAAGCGTTGGTGGGCACACACCAGCCTGCGTGGCTGCCCTATAAAGTCCGAATAACTTGACCCATACAAGAGTGACAAGGATTGCGTCGCATGCAAATGTAGTTGCCCTCGCGATAGTAGAATCTGCACAGAAGACGATACGGGTATAGTGGTACATCGTCAGTGAAGCTGAGCCACGAGTTCGACGCGCGAATTCTTACAGCTGCGCAGTTTAGTGAATGTCCAATGCTTGAATACTATTGGTGGATGACGCACGTTGCAAGCTGATCGTCGGAGACCTTCATCCATTGAACCACGCAGCCGAAGGGGGGACCAGCCTGTTGTGCAACGTACAATGTGTCCTCGTACTCAAAGTCAATGCCGTTAGGGTGATTGGATGGACGAGCTAATATGAAACTCACGATGGCTAATATAGGCTTAATAAGGGCAAGAGGGATGACGATGACAAGTGGTTTCCAGGCACGATCCAACATGGCGTACATCCGAATTACAGTGAACGTGGAGAACGCAAAATAGTCGACAAAGGTGAGCACATCATCCGTATGTATGATACTTGCGCAAGCCTGTTATGCAGAGGATAAGCAAAGAGTGGCAATTGTGGAAAGGAGAACACCGGACCCGGTCGGTTGATTTCCACAAGAGCGCTCCTAGAACAAAGAAGACACGCTCAATGACAGCGATGTAGCGGCTGAGAAGATAGGCTAAAGTGGCGCCAGAGAATTTGCGTCGCCAAATCATCTCGACCTCCGCCGTGAACGTGAGCGCAACATCGAACCACAAGATAGCTAGGGGATACGATAATTAGTGGAGATCATGAGCTATTCAAACATATCCACACGCACCTGAAGACGCGATGATGCAGTACTTTTCTACAATTCTGCACAAAACGGGTCAGCACGGAGAAAAGGGAGTGCACTAGCAGATGGAGCACATACAACCGATCATAGTCGAGCGGCGAGGGTCCATCACTCATAGTGCGAGCTGCGCAGGCGACGAGGGAACAGGCAGTTGAAGCAAGAGCTCGAGATCTTGAAGCCCGGCCTCCGGAAAGTGAGATGGACTACGGCGTTGCACTTCGAGGGCGTGCAATAACTATTATATAGGACGTCCGTCAGCCTTCGAAACTCGAAACAGATACTTCTAAGGGAGGTCGATGTTCCACGCAGCGAGGGCTGCAGCCCACAGGACGCGGATAACAGGATAACAGGGAGTCGACAACTCTCAGCGAGTCACAGCGCACACTCCGATGCCGAAGAAGACCACATTGGACAGATGAAGATGGACAACCAGTATACGCATAGACAGGTGGTGGTATCCTCGGGAAATGTATGGCGGCCACGAAAAGTTGAAATGTGAGTCGACGCGCACGTACCGCCCCGGGAGAGGCTGCAAGCATCCACGCTGATGCACATGGCTATGCCGGAAAACACATGTTTACTTGCGAATAGAGCGCAAGGGGAAGAACGAAAAGGGGATGTTTGGCCAATGGTGTAGGGGTCGGAGCATAACGGTATCGCACTCACTATCCTCGCGGCCACCCCGGAGATTCCAACCACTGCCGTGACTGCCCCTCTACGCTGAGGTAGCTCATAGGGTTATGTCCTGGAGTTCGTACCCTGGCAAATGCGCGTATTCCGACTACCGACAGTGCTCTCCATCGCGATGGTCATACGGGAATTGAGGAAAGGATTGTTTTCAGGATTGGGTGTGAGCGTGTACTCTTGCGTCTTCTATCAGCTTCTTGCTTTCCAGTCGGGATACTGCGGAGGCCACGAATAATGATTGACTATGACAGGATTCATGCGGGGGGCGGAGGCCGTTGGAGAACACCGTACACGACGACTGAGGTCAACGAGGACACACCTGGCTCGGAGCCGAGACAACTGGTCTCGTCCTGTTCATATTGGCGCCGCGGTATACCGGATCAACCAGGGACGCATGTCTTGGTTCGACTCCCCAGCTCGACCCAAAACTGGACCGGCGACAAAACAACGAGCGCCTATGTAGTGGAACTCTCTCTCCCCTTTTCTCCTCTTATAACCCAGCCAGATCGGTGCATATACCCACTGAGTAGCGCTATCCGCCATTCCGATGTACTCAGAAGACTCTTTTCTTTGATCGTGACCATGACCGCCTTTTCTGATGTAATCTCAGTCCTCGTCAACCCTCCCCGGGGGCCGAGGCCCCTCCGAGACCAACGTACCACCCGACCACTCCTTGCTTGAGCATGAGGAGGTTTTCCGCAACGCGATGGAGCAAAATAACTGCAGATAAGCCTGGGAGATCGTGGACGTGCAGCGCGTCGGCCCTCGAACTTGACAGATCGCCTGCTGGGTTCACGCCGAGCGCGCGGCAGCCCGGATTCACCGGAAACTGCTCCCTCCTAAGACCACTTGATTGTGCATAGTCTGAGTTTCTCCGACGACGCTCCGTGTGGTCTGACCACTGCCGTTTTTCTCAGCATTCTCCACCTCACACTTTTCCTAGGATAAAGCTGAAAATGCCTTGCCATCGTCTGCTAAGCCGCCCACCCCGCTAGCGGGGCGCTCGAAGCCTTTGCAACCCGGTTCCAGCGAGGGTCCGACAGGTGATGGAGTTTCTGTGTCTTAGTAGGGCATTGCGGAACCCCTGAGAGTCTATCGCTGTTCGAGACGCATGGAAGACATATGGCCCAGTGGAAGGTTCTCATGCAGGCGTGCCGCGCGTCCAGCTTGGAACTTCGGGGAGTACTGCGATAGGTATGTCCACTCTTGAAAGGCATGCTCACCCAATGACAACGTTCCCAGCAGCACGCATCTGGTGCTACTTGCTGGGGAAGAAGGATAGGAAAGAGGGATCCCCTTCCAGCGGCGCTACGCATGTGGACGGGATGAGACTGGTTGGTGCGGGTGAAGAGCCCAATGCGCGGTTGGTCAGAGATGGAATACGACGGTGATTCGATACGGCGAGAATATCCTCTCGGATGATGCATTCTTGCTTCTAACTATCTTGGTAGATGCAACGTTCTGAGAATGCGAGCTTCGTGACTACGAACAAGAGTTGCTTCGACCCATCCGTTGTGCGAGCACACGATGAGGATGCTCCACACCTATATAGGGCTGAGGTCATCGGTCACGTGAGGTGTCCCTCACTCTCGGAACGCTGCTGTGCGGCTCTTGAGGTGTCGCCGCGGGGACTCCCTGGTAGATGCGTGACACCGAGCTACTATCTCTGGTTCACAGCCCTTTGGCGTGTTTTATTTCGTGCTAGTGTACGATTATACACGATAAGTAACCAACGGTAACAACTCCCCGTCTCCGTGTGGGACCGAGTTCATCGCCTTTTTGATCCTTTCCATCGGAACCTAATCTTCGCCATGCTATGTATCAACATCATATGAAATACGGCATCCCCGGATCTCACCGTATATCTTTAAAGCACCTAGACTGGACGGCTGTACTCAATCCGCCCCTCGAATGTATAACGCCACAGCTATAGCAGATTCTTTACCTCCCGGCTTTTTTGACATTCCGTGAGTTGCCCCTTTCTTCTCTTCACCCAATCATTCGTCGTGGATTTGACCATATTTATCCAGATTCACCCAGTCACACTTCGGCGTTGCTTCATCCTGTGGGTCTCCTTACACAACTACCATTTCAAAACCTTTCGCTCACGGGAAACACGTCATTACCAGTTCTCGTGGTCTATGACGCGGTACTCACATTCCCGAAGGAGGTCCGGTGCATATGGATGCGGAGGTTCTCTGGTGCAACTGTCATATACATCCTTGTGCGATACTCCGGCCTCGCGTTGGCCCTTCTGGACATCCAACAGGATGTATCCTGGAACGTCCCTCAGACCGACACGGTATGTACTCTAGACTCCTCTGCAGCACTAATGTACCTACATCACTTTATGTCTCTAGTCATGCTTGGCCGGTTCCGACAGTGTCTTCATCATAAGCATAATCAATTATCTCGGCTTCTTGTGTAAGTCACCACATTGCCACTCCCGCGATGTTCCGGGGCTCACGTTTGGTACCCTGCCACTGCAGTATTCATGGTACTCCGTGTGTATGGCATCTGGGGGTGTGACTGGAAGCCACTTGTCTTCATTACCCCACTAGCTCTCCTAAAACCCGCCCTTTTTATCGTGCGTCGTACATGATGGCTGACGTTGATCCCGACCGACTAATGTGATTGATCTGGGATGTCAGGCTCAATTTACATATGAGACCCAAGTCAAAGCAGTGCCACTCGTAGGCTGTGTACTTTTTGTCAACAAAGACTGGGACTGGTATCTGAGATTCTCTGCAGCGTGAGTAGTCAGTCTCTGATATGTATCGCATTTCGCTCTTATCGGCTTACAATTGCATTGATTGGTATACAGGGGTAAGTTCACTCCGCTCTTACTCCGTACATTGACGGATAATCCAAATTTTTGTCTCTTCAGATACCATTGTCTCCAGTATCTCGGATGTGATGATGAATGTAATTCTACTTATCACGACTTGGTTCAAAACCTACGGGATCTACAAGCGAGCTTCCAACATCGGCGGCGGCACAGCTCTAGCATCTTTCCTCCTCATAGATGGCAAGTTTCATTACTCAAAGTTTTGGCTTTCGTTAACCTACACTTCACGCAGGCACTATCTACTGCGTGTGAGCCCTCAGACTCTGGTCATCGAGCATGTTCCATGCTCACAAAGGGTCGCGTGTCTGCAGAATCCTCGCGGTCTTCCAGCTCACTGCGGTGATGACCAACAGCATCAACTCACCCGGCGGCAGTGGCCTGCAAAAGATTGCGTGGATCATGGAGACCTTCGTTCCTACGTGCGTCGGGCAGTTCTCTTACATGCACTCACCAAACTGATGTACACGCTTTTCTCTATGTAGCGTGACCGTGATCTGCTACAGTCGCTTCATGCTCGACCTCCGCAATCTCTACTACTCGGATCGTGATGACGAGGATACGAAGTTCGACGCTTCCGCGGAACACCAAGCACACGGCCCTGTACGTAGTCTCCTCTTCGCCGTAAACTCAACCGTCGTCGGGAACATTGGAGCTGCGCTCACGCCGTTCGGCGGCGCGGGCGAAGAGTATGATACGACCACTCCTTTGGTCCCGGAGGAAGATGAGGGTAACGGCGACTCGGAAGGGTGTCAGATGGAGGGACAGGATGTGCTGGGTTCCTGCGTAGTGGCTGCGGAGGAACGTAGAGAGTGGTATGATGAGGAACCACTTGTCTTCGCGCGCGACCCGTTCGGAGAAGGGCTCAGGAGGGGAACGAGGTTGCAACGATGATATAAGTAGCGCCAATGTTTTTATATATAGTCGTTATCTCATCGAGCAGAGGTATTCACCTGGTGGTCAACCAGAATGCGGCGGAAGGAAATGTGCTGTGATGAGTGGGAGTCCTGCTCTAGTATATGCAGTAGTGCGCCAAGATAATAGATCACATGCTCAGAAGACGTATTTTTTTACACAATGCAGTACATGTACGATGTCCCATGGGTTTCAAGTTGGGAACGGTGTGTCAAATTCAAACGAAGAGCGGAGGTGCCGTGATAGGTGTGGAGTTCTCCCGAGTGAATTAGCTCATGCGGCTGTATATATCGGACATCCTATCATTAGCACCTCTGCCTGGACCCAAAAACAATACATAGCGTACCTGTTATTGGTGTGTTCCGGGTAATTGTAGACAGGGACCGGGCTGGCCTGTGTGTCAGTGGTACATGTAGCCCGTACATAGACAAGCAATGCCTGACCGGAGGCCTCTCCTGGCGTGTCAGCCACCTGGTCGTTGACATCGCTACACCCGCCCGGGAACATATGGTAGAGCTCGTCCCGACGGTTTTCCCCGCTGACCGCTTGCCCATCGTCCACTCCCTGATGTGCGAGGAGGCTTGCTGGGATGCCAGGCTCCGACCCCGGATCCGCCGCGCTATCGCCACTATAATCATCTCCAAGGTCTCCGATGTTGCCTACGGCCCGCGAGCACATGAAGCGAATTTCAGACACAAACCGAGAGAGCCCAGGGCCACTTAAAAGGCCAGCGTCTTCTGAAACTTCAAGACCACGGAGATCGAGCACGAAACGTGAGAGTAATATCACGTTTAGGCTGGAGTGCCAAATGGAAGCACGTGAGGTAACGTGGATGAATGGGACAGTGTAGTGACATACACTCCGCCGAAGTAGGGCCAAACAATCCAAACAGTAAGTTCCTACGAGTAATGAATTGAATGACAGGGTTAGGAAAAGACACCTCGGGAAAATACTCACAGAGCCAATATAGCTGGTGACAAGTATGGAGACCTGAATTGAGAGCAGCGCCCTACGCAAGAATCCAGTCCAAAGCACTATTTATATGGTACCTTGTATAAAGGACACTATGCCACATACGAGAAGTACGCTGTTCCTGAGAGAACAATCGAAGCCCGATGAGAATAAGTAGGTATATAGATCAAATTTGCTTACCGTCACGAAGCAAAAGAGTAATCAGAGGGGTGTGCATATTGAGCCTCGAAGATGCTCTGTAGATCCCGAAAGTCTTGATCCAAATTATCACGATAAGGGCCGTGCAACAGGCGATACCTGTCACCGCTGCCACGACAGAAACTGAAAAACAAGAGGTAAATAATCGCAGTGAATTAATATCACACTTCATTCGCAGGACAAAGAGTCTAGAGCTTACGCCTGTGCATAGAAGCATTAGGACACTAGCGAAAAAAGACTGCGCAGTTGGCGACATACTGTGAGAACTCGTTGTTTGAAACCCTGAACCGCTGAACGACGCATCCTAAAGGAAAACCGGCCTGCTTTGTGACATACACGCTGTCCATGAACTAAGAGCGGTTAATCAAACAATGATTCTAGTAGAGAATGACAACTTCTTACAATACATGAAATAGGAAACACAAGGGCGATAGGTACCACAAAGGCTGAAGATTTCCAGTCGTGATCCAAAACCGTGTATATTTGGATGACGAAGAAGGAAAACCCAAGGTTGCAAATGAACGTGAGAACGCCTTCCATATGTATTATGCCTGCGCATATCTTTCATGTGAGAAAGACTCAGCTACTACTCCGAAGTTACAGAAGAGCTAGAATGCCGCACCTTATCGCTTGATTCCCACAGGAATACCCTTAAAATAAGGAAGACCTGTTCGACGACTGCGACATAGCGTATCATGATGTACACCATAGTGATGCAGGAGAACTTGCGCTGCCAGATGCGTCTAACTTCCGTCGTAAATGTGAGCAGAAAATCGAACGAAAGAACTGCTGCAGAGTATGACCATTAGCTAGGATACGAGATAAATGTATCATGCATTAGTACCCACTCAATGATGACACAAGACAGTATCTCTCAACGATTCTACGGGCAAAGCTTCAGTCCCTAAACAAATATTCCCGCTGAAGGACGGCGTACAGCTTGCGATAATCCTCAGGGGGAAGTCCACCGCTCATATTGTAAAGCGTCGAGGAAAGAAATTTTGCGGCTGTACCAAGGTATTGAGCTGGAGGGATGAGGACGCACACAGGAGACCCTCCATATGCTGCGAGTTAAATATACGGCGGATCTTTCAAATTACCGTGCCAGCTGCCAATTAGAAGAACCAATGAAGCAAGTCACAAGGTTTGCATGACCCGGAGAAAACTGTAAACTCGCTGGTGGTACGCATACATGGTAGGCAGTGCACGCAGAGCTTCTACTGATTCGAGGAGAAAGGATAGAGGACACCCAAAAGCGAAAGCAATTCACAACGGCATCTACACGCGCTGGCTGTGTGAAGTTCCCAGGTTATTTAGAAGGGAAAACAGATATAAGTATCAGGTCAAGCATGCACTGACTTTGTTACCGCTTTGGATAAATAGACACCCGAATCACTTTCGACTGTCAGAGCCACAGGCCTGTGCTCAGGTAGGTGCCACGTGCCACGTTTTGAATGGAAGCTCACCGAAATAGGAGATAGGAGTGCGTGTCTGCGCGAAGGCCTACTACAGCACTTGATTCTCGTGCATCCGGAGACGGGGAGCAGCACCACTGGTCGCGCTATGCAGTGATCCACACTACACCGCGCTGCTTTGCTGACCGCGGATGGCACATCATATATTTCTGTGCAGTTACATATATAACATCGTTCGTTGTGCAACGAAGGCGCTTTTGAAGGTTTCTGCACCTCTCTAGCGCCCGTCACTGAAACGCAATTGTAAGCATAGGGCTCAACGTTCAACCCGGGAAGGCTTGGACAGCAAACCTCACCAGACTCGCCTGGTAGGAGGGCTGACACAAAAATACTCCAAAAAGGGCGACCCCAGCTTGACCTGACTCCTCGTATCCACTTATGCCCGACATGATTCATCTTGCCTTCTTATGCAGTCTCTGATCGCCTCATGCTCCTTCTGAACCTGGCCCCATTCACCCTCTGAATTAACTTGACCCTCACATCCTCTCATGGACAGCACCTCCTCGGGCCAAGCGTGAGTCGCGTGAAGCTGCATAGAGCGGGGATAAATGTTGTCTCCATCACCGTTGTCGTTGAGGTTCCTGACGACGAGCGAGCAAACGAAGCGAATGTCGGACATGAAGGTTGAAGGACCTCCTCGGGATTCGTCACTTGAGCGTTCGGGGTGGTAGAAGTCACGGAGATCGAGCATGAACCTGCAGAGCAAGATCACAGACATCCTAATAGGTAGGCACGATGACCAGAGAGGCACTAACGAGTCACGCAGGGAGCGGAGAGGAAGTTGAGTGAGACATACGCATCATCGAAATATGGCCAGGCGATGAGGACGATGGATTCCTGCAAAGCGGCCATGTGAGCTTCACATATTACACAGCCAACCTGGCCGTACACGCACCGACTGAATGAAGATGGATATCGCCTCCACAAGGTGACTCAAAAACAGTATTCTAGTGTAAGATCGGCCACCGGATCGGTTTTCTGGAGTCAACAAAACTAAAGCTGCCGTGACGCACCCAAGGTATGCTGTCCCTGCGACGGGGATAAGATACAAGGGGTCAGTAAACGCCGAAAAAAAAGAAGTGGGATGTGTACCGTCGCGGAGGAGAAATGTAGCAACCGGCGTACGCGTACCGGCCCTCAAGGATGCCCTATGGATTCCGAACGTCTTTATCCACACGAGACAGATCATGATAATATCGCATGTAATCGTCGTTGCTGCCATTGCCACTCCTGCTGTCATGTCCACTAGAATGAGAAAAGTGCCCGATATTTACAGTCAGGTTAGCCCGCCCTGTTGCTGCAGTCTCGTGCCTTACCTCTACAGGAGCGGAGTTCAGTAAATGAAAGTAGACTATACGTCAACAAGAGCGACGCACTGCGAGCGCTTGGGTGAGCCTACCCACTGAATGACGCAGCCAAAAGGTGGTCCCGCCTGTTTTGCAACGTACAATGTGTTCTCATACTAGAACCAAGCATCCTTATGAGTCTATAGCGCCAGATAGGTAACCAAGCAAGAAACTTACAGTTGTCAATGCAGGCTTAATGAGCGAGAGGGGAACCACGACGGCCAGAGATTTCCAGCTCCGGTCCCAAACCATATATATACAGATAGTAAAAGCAGAGAAAGCCAGGCTGTTGAGGCCTATGAATATCTCGCCTGTATATATAATGCCCGCGCATGTCTGTAATGACGATTCTCAGTGTCAATACTGTGCTTGGGAGATAGAAGCAAGACTTCACGCCTTGTCGCTTGATTTCCACACGAGTGCCTCCAATATGAGGAAGACGCGCTTAATGAGTGCGCTGTACCGTAACATAAGGTATACCACCGTAGCTGCAGAGAATCTGCGCTGCCAGAATCGTTTGATCTCCGCAGTGAACGTGAGCGTGAAGTCGAACCACAGCAGTACTAGATGTGGGGTGAGACAGTGGGTGGTAAGAGCACGGAGAAAAACTAACTGGACGATGCGACGAGGCAGTAGTTCATCAATAGCCTACACGATAGAGATCAGATCAAGAAGGAAACCAGAGTGAGACGGAAATCCGAGTCGCGGAGGGGCATACGTACAACTGCTCGTAAACCTCGGGAGGGACCTCGCCGCTCATCGAAAGCGCCTGAGTGGGAAGATCAAGTAGCTGCGAGGCTGGAATAGTGGGGTTCAGCTCAAGAATGAAGCGGATGTTCCGTGAATGGGCACCTATTATGTGTTGATCGCGAGCGCGCTAGACTTCGGATCATTTGAACGCTGGCCGGTGAGCGTTGAACCTTCGAGTCGGCTGAGCGGAACGAGACTGGTATCAAAACTTTTGACAGGCCCACAGCAAGAAGCACCTGGATGACACACATGGGACGCGATCCGCGCTCCGGCGGGGACGGAACGCTGCTGTGTGGGGTGAGTCTCTTGGCTCGCCCGGAGGTGCATGTGCTCCGTACGTGAGAATAGAGGCGATGCAGAGCCGGAAGGCGATACCGAAGGCCACTGTACGCCGATACACCGGTGCGGAACGAGACTCGAAAGGGTATACATGAGTATTAAAGCGAACGAGCGGGCAACACTGCCCGCTGGAGACGAGTCAGACAACACCGTTGCAGAACAAAAGCACGATGATGGAAGACTCACGTCGGGAACGCCAGTCAAGAATCCAGCTTCACCACCTCTTTATCTTTACGCCAGGCCATGAGTTCTACACAGAAGTCGTCTTTCGTTTATAACCTTTGCGGCTAGTACGCAGAAATTTGAAGTTGTGTCCCCCCTCGGGAAGTCCAGGGGAGATGATTGCGTGGGGCGTGGGCTGTCGTTTAAGGTCTGAACATGCTGTATCTTGCCGAACCATAAGACAGCGGGCACCGAGTTGAAGAGTGCAGTGGTAAAGAGAATGTACGGGACAAATCGTAAACTTGAAATGTGGCACATCAATGCGCGCGATCGGCGAGAGCCGGCGGGCGTCTAAACCACGTGCTTATTCGGTTCAATGACATTTCTGTTACAAACTTACATGGTCTACATATGATAAACAAAGGGATGTGAAAGTAGCAAATGAGTAGAGGTTGCACAGCTGTGATTCATTCTCCAGCGCAGGTAGAGACTTCCAGCGCGTACATCTTCCGGTGGGTATAGATGGTCTACATTACATACATGCATTTCCGATTACCCAGCATCTCGCTCATACGGGGGTCACGAGTGTTTCCTGCAGCGAGGCACAGTTCGTCAGTACCTAAGAGCTCAAAGTGACAGATCGAGGCTCACAGGGTTCGCCGGGCTCACAGGCGTCACAGGTTCCAGCTCCACCGGGGAGTTCGCGAACCCAGGCGGGTGCCCCAGCTCCACCTCACTCATCACCATCCCCGCCTCGAACGGGTGCAGCGTATACGTCGGCTTCTCGTCATCATACCACTCTAGCCCCTCCTCCTCTAACGCGTACCCATACTCGCCCTCGCGCCCCCGCTCGACCTCCTCAACCCCTTCCCCGGCGGGGCGGTGCCCGACGACGCGCGCGCGCACCGCCTTCTCGCACGCGAGCGGGCTCGCGGGCGTACGCAGGCCCGCCGATTCACCGCTGCCGCTCCCGCTCGCGGTGCGTTCGCCGTCCGAGTACAAAATTGTCGTGGTGAGCGTCGCGCCGAGGTTCCCGACGACGCGCGAGGTCGTGAAGTGCATCTCGGACATGATCGCCGAGGGCCCGCTGCCGGTGAGCGTCCCACTGCCGTCGTCTCTCGGGCGCTCGGAGAAGTAGATCCCGCGGAGGTCGAGCATGAACCGCGAGAGGAAGATCACGGTTAGCCTAATAGGGGTTGAGATGAGCGTGGGCGTGGGCGGGCGGATGGGGTACAGGGTGAGAAAGCGGGGGTGACGTACACTTGGTCGAAGTAGGGCCAGACGATCCAGACAGTTAAGGTCTGTGGCAGTGGGTTAGAGAGGCCGGGCCTTGGAGGGTTCCGGGAGAGTACTTACGGAGCCGATGTAGCTTGTGGTGATTGTCACTATCTGGATCAGGAGCAGGATACTGTCATGAAGGGATCGACGACATCAGCTCGCTGCACAGGGACCTAAGCGACTAACGCCGCAATGACGTACATGAAGTATGCAGTACCTAAAGAAAGAAGTCAGGTCGGAATGGATAGATATAGCATAAGGGAAAAGTGCGCGCCATCGAGCAGTAGAAGGGTAGCAAGTGGTGCGGGTGTGCCAATCTTCACGGCTTCCTTCCGAATTCCGTATGTCTTGATCCATGTGAGCGCGATGAGGATTGCGTCGCACGCGATCGTGGTTGCCTTTGCTATTGTAGAAACTAGAGATAGAGCAGGTTATGAGTGAGGTTCAGGTTCATTGAAGAGCCCGGAGTTACTCCTTACAACTGTGCGTTTAAATGAGTCAACAATACTCGAATGTCAAAGATCGTGAACAACGAACGCACTTCGCAAGGTGCTCGTTCGTAATGCCCACCCAAGTGACCACGCAGCCGAAGGGAGGGCCAGCCTGTTCTGCAACGTATACCGTATCTTCGTACTGACAGGAAATGGTTAACACGATCGCATAGACACTTCCGCATGAAACTCACGATAACTATTATAGGCTTGACAAGGGCAAGGGGAACGACGATGATAAGGGTTTTCCAGTCACGATCCCACACCGCATATATTCGCAGTACAGTGAAGGCGGAGAACGCAAGGTAGTTGAGGAACACGAGGACATCGTCTGTGTGTATGATACCCGCACACGCCTGTCGTACAGGAGGTGAGCAAGAAGTCACATTTCGAGTGAGGAGGGAATCAAACCTCGTCGGTTGATTTCCACAAGAGCACCTCCAGAACGAAGAAGACGCGCTCGACGACGGCAATGTAACGCATCAGGAGGTAGACTAAGGTAGCGCCGGAGAATTCGCGTCGCCAGATCCGCCTAACCTCCGTCGTGAACGTGAGCGCGAAGTCGAACCACAGAACCGCTACAGGACACGATGATAAGTAAAGGGCAAATACAAATGGAGTACGCCATAGCTTACCAGAAGACGCGATAATACAGTAGTTCTCCACGATTCTAAACACAAGGAGTCAGCACAGTAAAAAGATAAGCGCCAACAGATAGTGCACATACAATCGTTCATAATCTTTCGCGGGAAGTCCACCGCTCATGTTGCAAACTGCGCAGGAGACGAGATAGCTTGGTGTGCAAGGGTTCTAAGCTGCGGAAAGATCTTGAAGCCAGGGCCCCGGGAAGGGAGATGGACGACCGCGCTGTGCTTTGAAGGATACAGTTCGTGCAGATCCTGTTATATAGGACATCCGTCAGCTTTTGGGTCCCGGAGTGAACGTCAAGGAAGACCTCCAAAAGGGACTAATGCATCACCGAACGAGGCCCGCGGACCGCCGGAGACTGACGTGGGCATAGAAAACGGTAGGCGGCTGCCAGCGTACGACATCGTAGGTTCCGGCGCCGGCGGAGAAATGCACCATCCTAGGCCAGGCGGCCACTCCGGTGGGCGCATGGGCGGGCGGCGTTCTCCCCGGGCACGGGCTTCTGCGGAATGAGTGCGAAGAGTATGGGACCTAGCGCGCATGCATCGCCCTGGAAGAAGCTACGTGCAAGCGCAGAATAGTATACCGGACTCTGAAGAAGGCGGTGTTGTGCATCGAGACCATGGAAACATGTACAGTCGTGTGCAGAGCCACACAGGTTTGTGGAAAGAAGCATGTCTTTGCTTGTATATAGAAACTAAAGTAGGCGTTTGTGGAATGGTAGCAACAAGGAAAGAACATGACGATGGAGTACACACCACGAGAATACCAGCCCCGGAGGGTTCAACCATCGGACCTCCTCCGCCTCAACGCCACCCATAACATTCAGGCCCCAGGTTCGCGTCCTCGAGGGCCCAAGCATTGTGTATACTGACAGCCTTCTTCATCGGCGTCGCGATGACCATGGGGAAAATGAAGGGAATGGAACGTCTTGAAGATTGGGCGGGCGGCGCCACGGCTTCTATCAACTTCTTGCTTTCAATCCGAGATCTTGGAGAGAGCACAAATTAGGCACGGATAGAGCGGTATGAGAGTTGGGGCCAGTGGAGGACTGTGTGCGCAGTGTGGACGTCATGAACGACGGCTCGGAACTGAAATAGGCTACATAGGCCGGCAGCCGGCAGCCGGCAGCTTCAGACATATATGGCTCAACGGTATCAGGCACAAGCGGACGTCTTGGTTCGATACCATCATGACGACATACGTACAGCCCAAAACTCAAAATCGGATGACTGGAGCATCCTCGAGCATCCGGCGGCGCCATTTCAATGTTGCGCCCAAGTTTTATCTCTAGAGATGCGTTCAGAAGACGAGGAAGCTACCCATATGAGAACGCCATGCCCCGAGCCGGCTCACAGCCTAGGCGCCGCCCCCACCGCAAGTTCGCACAGCGGTTACCGGTACCCCCATCTCCCTCTCTAAAGTTCGCAAAAGTACACGCTCACACAGTGTGAGCGTGTGCTCCTGCGGCTTCTATCAGCTTCTTGCCTTCCGGTCGGGATATTGCAGAAAGGTGGAGGCCGTTGGAGAACGCCGTACACGACGACTGGGGTCAACGAGGATACCTCTAGCTCGGAGCCGAGACATTCATATTGGCACAACGGTATACCGGATCAACCTTGGACGGACGTCTTGGTTCGACTCCCAGCCCAGCCCAAAACTAGATCGGTAACGAAACAACGAGCGCCTATGTAGTGAGACACTCTCGCCTTTTCTCCTACTATCGCCCAAGCCAGATCGGCCCATATACCCACCGAGTAACGCTACTAGTCCATCGTATTGATATGCTCAGAAGACTCTTTTCTTTGACCCGCAACCATAACCGCCCTTTCTGATGAAACATTAATCGTTGTCAACCCTCCCCGAGGCCACTCAACCAACATACCACCTGACCACTCCTTGCTAGAGCATGAAGAGGTTCTGCGCAGCACGATGAACCACGACAACTGTAGCAAATATTGGGAGATCGCGCGCATGCAGCGCGTCGGCCATCGAACTCGACGGATTTCCTGCTGGGTTCGCGCCGAGCGCGCGGCAGCCTGGATTCACCAGAAAAGGCTCCCTCCTAAGACCCCTTGATTGTGCGTAGCCTGAGTTTCTCCGACTACCCACTGCCGTTTTTCTCAGCATCCTCCACCCCAGGATAAAGCTGAAAATGCCTTGCCATCATCTTTTCAGCCGTCTACCCCGCTAGCGGAGCGCTCGAAACCTTGGTAACGCGGTCCCAGCAAGGGTCCGACAGGTGATGAAAGTTCCTGTGTCTCAGTAGGGCACTGCGGAACCCCTGAGGGTATATCGCTGCTCGAGACGCATGGATGGCATATGGTCTGGAAGGTTCTCATGCACTGGGCATGCCGCGTGTCCAGCTCGGAGCTTGGGAGAGTACTGCTATAGGTATGTCCACTCTTGAAAGGCATGCTCCGCCCAATGACGACGTTCCCAACAGCACGCATCCAGTGCTACTTGTTGTGGAAGAAGTATAGGAAAGGGAGATCACCTTCCAGCGGCGCTACGCTTGTGGACGGGATGACTAGTTGGCGTAGGTGCAAAGCCCAATGCGCGGTTGGTCAGAGATGGAATACGACTCCGGCGATTCGATACGGCGATAATATCCTCTCGGATGATGCATTCTTGGATTCTAACTATCTTACTAGATGCAACTTTCTGATAATGCAAGATTCATGACTACGAACAAGAGTTGCTTCGACCCATCCGTTGTGCGAGTACACGATGAGGATGCTCCATACCTATATAGGGCTGGGGTCATCGGTCACGTGAAGCATTTCTCTCTCTCGGAACGCTGCTGTGCGGCTCTTGAGGTGTCGTCGCGGGGAATCCTGGTAGATGCGTGGCACCGAGCTGGTATCTCTGGTTCCCATCCCTTTGGCGCGTTTTATTTCGTGCTAGTGTACGATTATACACGATAATTAGCCAACGGTAACAACTTCCCGTCCCCGTGGGGAACCGAGTTCATCGCCTTCTTGATCCTTTCCATCGGAAAATAATCTTCGCCACGCTATGTATCAACTTTTATCTCATATACGACATCCCCGTATCTCATAGTATAACTTGGAAGCACCTAGACTGGACGGCTGTACTCAATCCGCCCCTCGAATGTCTAACGTCACAGCTGTCGCAGATTCTTTACCTCCCGGATTTTTTGACATTCCGTGAGTTGCCCCTTTCTTTTCTTCACCCGATCATTCGTCGTGGGTTTGACCATACACCCCTTGCTCATTGTCACAAATTTATCCAGGTTCACTCAGTCACACTTCGGCGTCGCTTCATCCTGTGGGTCTCCTTGCACAACTACCATCTCAAAAACTCTCGCTGACGGGAAACTCGTCATTACCAGTTCTCGTGGTCTATGACGCAGTGCTCACATTCCCGAGGGAGGTCCGGTGCATATGGATGAGGAGGTTTTCTGGAGCCACTGTCATATACATCCTTGTGCGATACTCCGGCCTCGCGCTGGCCCTTCTGGACATCCAACAGGATGTATCCTGGAACGTCCCTCAGACTGACACGGTATGTGCTCTAGATTCCTCTGCAGCGCTGATGTACCTACATCACTTTGTGTCTCTAGTCATGCTTGGCCGGTTCCGACAGTGTCTTCATCATAAGCATAATCAATTATATCAGCTTGTTGTGTGAGTTACTACACTGTCCCTCCTGCGATGTGCTGGTACTCACGTTTGGTACCATACCACTGCAGTATTCATGGTACTCCGTGTGTATGGCATCTGGGGGTGTGACTGGAAGCCACTTGTCTTCGTTACCCCACTAGCTCTCCTAAAGCCCGCTATTTTCATCGTGCGTTGTACATGATGGCTGACGTTGATCCCGACCTACTAATGTGCTTGTTCCGGGATGTCAGGCTCAATTTACATATGAGACCCAAGTCAAAGCAGTTCCGCTCGTAGGCTGTGTACTTTTCGTCAACAAAGACTGGGACTGGTATCTGAGATTCTCTGCAGTGTGAGTAGTCACTCATATGTGTCGCATTTCGCTCTCATTGGTTTACAATTACATTTATTTGCATTCAGGGGTAAGTTCACTCCGCTCATACTCCGTATATTGACGGATGATCCAAATTTTTGTCTCCTCAGATACCAAAGTTGTCTTCAGTATCTCGGATGTGATGATGAATGTAATTCTACTTGTCACGACTTGGTTCAAAACCTACGGGATCTACAAGCGAGCTTCTAGCATCGGCGGCGGCACACCCCTAGCATCTTTCCTTCTCATAGATGGCGAGTTTCGTCACTAAAGACCTTAACTTTCGCTAACCTACGGTTCATACAGGCACAATCTACTGCGTGTGAGCCCTCAGGTGCTGGTCTTCAAGTATACTCCAGACTCACAAAGGGCCGCATTGCTGCAGAATACTTGCTTTTTTTCAGGTCACACCGTTTATGATTCTCGGCACCGTCTCATACGGCGGCGGTGGCCTGCAAATGTTCGTGTGGATCATGGGGACCTTCAATCCTACGTGCGTCAGGCAATTTTCCCACATGTTCTTGCCCAAATAATGCACACACTCTCCTCCATGTAGCGTGACCGTGATCTGCTACAGCCGGTTCATGCTCGACCTTCGCAACCTCTACTACTCGGATCGCGATGACTATGATACAAAGTTCAACGCTTCTGTAGAACACCAAACACACAGCACTGTACGCAGTCTCCTCTTCGCCGTAAACTCGACCGTCACCGGGAACATTGGAGCTGCGCTTACGCCGTTCGGCGGCGCGGGAGAAGAGTATGATACGACCACTCCTTTGGTCTCGGCGGAACATGAGGACAACGGTGACTCGGAGGGGTGTCGGATCGAGGGAGAGGATGTTTTTGGTGCTGGTGTGTTGGCTGCGGAGGAACGTAGAGAGTGGTATGATGAAGAACCACTCGCCTTCGCGCGCGACCCATTCGGAGAAGGACTTAGGAGGGGGATGAGGACACAACGGTAGAGACACATAGCACCAATGTTTTCATGTAGTTGTTATCTCATCGAGCAGAGGTATTCACCTGCCAGTGGTGGTAAACCAGAATGAGACGGAAAGAAATGTGATGTGACGAGTTGGATTTCTGCTCTCTAAATTTACATGTACCGTAGTGCGCCAAGATAACAACCTCAAAAGACGTATTTTTGACATAATGCAGTACATCCACGATTGCATATGGGTTTCAAGTTGGGAAAGGTGTGTCAAATTCAAACGGAGAACGGAGATGCTGCGATAGGTGCGGACTTGGCCCGTGGTGGATTAACTCATGAAGCTGGGCCTGTGCGTCAGTGTTACGTGTAGCCCGTACATAGACGGGCAGTGTCTGACCTGAGGCCTCTCCTGGCGTATCAGCCACGTGAACACCGACATCGCTACACCCGCCCGAGAACATATGGGAGGGCTCATCCCGATGGTTTTCCCCGCTAACCGCTTGGACATCGTCCATTGCCTGATGCGCGAGGAGACTTGCTGGGGCGACGGGCTCCAAGCCAGGATTCGCAGGACTGTTGCCACAATCACCATCTTCAAGGTCACCGATGTTGCCTACGGCCCGTGAACATATGGCGCGCATTTCGGACATAAACCTAGAACCCCCCGAGCCACTTATAGTGCTAGCGTCTTCTGAAAAATTAAGACGACGGAGGTCGAGTCTGAAACGTGAGATTAATGTCACGTTTATGCTAGAGTGACACAATGGAAGCACATGGGGTAACGTGGATGAATGAGACAGTGTAGAGATAAATTCGAGGTGGCGTTCAGCGACGTACGCAGTGCGGAAGTAGGACAAAACAATCCTAATGAGTTCCTACGAGTAGTGAATTGAATGACAGGGTTAGGAAAAGACATTTCGGGAAAGTACTCACAGAGCCAGTATAGCTGGTGATGGCAAGTGTGGCGATCTGAATTGAGAGCAGCGCTCTACGCAATAATTCAGTCCAAAGCACTATTTATGGTACCTTGTATCAAGGAAGCTATGCCACATACGAGAGGTACGCTGTCCCTGATAGAACCATCGAAGCCCAATGAGAATAAGTAGGTATATAGATAAGATTGGCTTACCATCACGATGTAAAAAAGTAACCAGAGGGCTGTGCATATTGAGCCCCGATGATGCTCCGGACGTCTTAGCCCAAATTAGCCCGATAACGGCCATGTTACAGGCGATAGCTGCCACCGTTACTACGACAGAAACTTACAAGCAAGAGGTAGGTAATCGCAGTGAATTAACATCAAGCTTCATTCGCAGGACAAAGAGTCTAGAGCTTACACCTGTGCACAGAAGCATTAGGGCACTAGCGAAAAAAGACTGCGCAGTTGGCGACATACTGTGAGATCTCATTGTTTGAAACCCTGAGCCGTTGAACGACGCATCCTAAAGGAACACCGGCCTGCTGTACGACATACATGCTGTCCACGAACTAAGAGCGGTTGATCAAACAATGATTCTAGTAGAGAATGACAACTTCTTACAATAGATAAAATAGGAATCGCAAGGGCGATAGGTACCACAAAGGCTAAATATTTCCGGTCGCATTTCAAAACCATGTATACTTGGATGACGAAGAAGGAAGCCCCAAGGTTGCAAATGAACGTGAGAACGACGTTCGTATGTATTATGCCTGAACATATCTATCAAGTGAGAATCGCTCAGCTACCACTCCCAAATTACAGACGAGTTAGAATGCCGCACCTTCTCGCTCAACTTCCACTGGAGCACCTCTAAAATAAGGAAGATACGTTCGACGACTGCAGCATAGCGCAGCAGAATGTACATCATAGAGCAACATGAGAACTTGCGCTGCCAGATGTGTTTAACTTCTGTTGTAAATGTGAGTGCAAGATCGAACCAGAGGAGGGCTGCAGAATATGTCCATTAGTTAAGATACAACATAATGGCACCATGCATCGGTACCCACCCGATGATGCCAAGACACAGTAGTTTTCTACGATTCTACGGGCAGAGAGTGACTCCTTTAACAAGTATTCAAGCTGAAGGATGGATGGCGTACATCAAGTGATAATCATCAGGGGAAAGCCCACCACTCATGTCGTAAAGCGTCGAGGAAAGAAACGTCGCGGATGCACCAAGGTATTGAGATGGAGGGATGAGGACGCACACAGAAGACCCCACACATACCGCGAGTTAAATATACGGCGCACTTTTCAAATGACTGTGCCAGCTGCCAATGAGAAGCGAGTAACAAGGTTTGCATGGCCCTGAGAAAACTGTAAACTTGCAGGTGGTGCGAGTACATGGTAGGCAGTGGACGCAGAGCTCCTGCTAATTTTAGAAGAAGGATACAGGATATATCAAAGTGAAAACAACTCACAACGGCATCTACACGCGACGGCAGCTAGAAGGACCCGCATTATTCGAAAGGGAAGACAAATATAAGTATTGGGTCAAGCATGCACTGCAGTTCGCCCAAAAGAATAAACTCCTGAATCATTGTGGGCTGTCAAGGCCACATGCCTGTGCTCAAGTATAAGGTGCCAGGTGCCAGGTTTAAAATGGCCGCTCACTGAAGTAGGAGACTGGGTCTAAAGCCCCTGACAGTTCCACAACAAGAAGCACTCATGTAACGCGCTCCGCGCTCGGCGGGAACGGAACACTACTGTGTGGGGTAAGTCCCTTGGCTCACCTGGAGGTGCATGTGCTGCGTACGTGGGAATAGAAGCTATGCAAAGCCGTAAAGCGATGCTGAAGGCCACTGTACGCCGATCACCCCTGCATAACGAGACTCGAAAGGGTATACATGGGTATTAAAGCGAATGAGTCGGCGACACTGCCCGCTGGAGACGGGTCAGTCTTCAGACAACCTGAGTATTGTCTAACACCATTAATGAAGAACAAAGTGGCACGATAATGGAGAACTCACATCAGGACCACCAGTCAAGGATCACACTTCAGCAACTCTTCATTACTACACCAGACAGTGAGTTCTGCAGAGAATAATTCTTCCGCTTGTGACATTTGCGGTAGCACGCAGAAATTTGAAGTCGTGTCACTCCGAGAACTTGTCCGGGGGGGGGGGTGATTGCGGGGGGCGTGGGTTGTCATTTAAGGTCTGACCATGCTGTATCTGGCCAAGCCATAAGATAGAGGGTACCGAGTTGAACAGTGTAGTGTCAAAGAGAATGTACGGGACAAGTGGTAAAGTGCAGCGCAGGCGCGCGATCGGCGCCTGAGAGGCGGCGGGCGTCTACAACCACGTGCTTATTCGGTTCAATGACACTTCTGTTACACTACTTGCATGGTCTACATATGATAAACAAAGGGATTTAAAAGTAGCAAATGAGCAGAGGTTGTACAGCTTCAACTTGTTCTCGAGCGCAGGAGGTGCCCGCCCGTAAATCTTTCGGTGGGTATAGTTGGTCTACATTACATACATGCATTTCCGATTACCCAGCACCTCGCTCATACTAGGGGGTCGCGAGCGTTTCCTGCAGCGAGTCGCAATTCGTCAGTACCTAAGAAGAAATCAAAGTGACAGATCGAGACTCACCGGGCTCGCCGGGCTCACAGGCGTCACAGGTTCCAGCTCAACTGGGGAATTCGCGAACCCAGGTGGGTGCGCCAGCTCCACCTCACTCATCACCATCCCCGCCTGAAACGGGTGCAGCGTATACGTCGGCTTCTCGTCATCATACCACTCTAGCCCCTGCTCCCCCTCCAGCGCGTACTCGTATTCGCCCTCGCGCCCCCGCTCGACCTCCTCGATGCCCTCACCGCCCACGCGATGCCCGATAACGCGCGCGCGCACCGCCTTCTCGCGCGCGAGCAGGCTCGCGGGCGTGCGCAGGCCCGCTGAGTCCCCGTCGCCACCCCCGCTCGCGGTGCGGTCGCCGTCTGAGTACGAGAGCGTGGTGGTGAGCGTCGCGCCGAGGTTGCCGACGACGCGCGAGGTCGTGAAGTGCATCTCGGACATGATCGCTGAGAGCCCGCCACCGGTGAGCGTCCCACTGCCGTCGTCACGTGGGCGATCGGCGAAGTACAGGCCGCGGAGGTCGAGCATGAACCGCGAGAGGAAGATCACGGTGAGCCTAATAGGGGTGGAGGTGAGCGTGGGCGCAGGCGGGCGGCTGATGGGGCACAGGGTGAGAAAGCGGGGGTGACGTACACTTGGTCGAAGTAGGGCCAGACGATCCAGACAGTTAGGGTCTGCGGCGGTGAGTTAGAGAGGCCGGGGAATTGAGGGTGCCCGGAGAGTACTTACGGAACCGATGTAGCTTGTAGTGATTGTCACTATCTGGATCAAGAGCAGGATACTGTCATGAAGGGATCGACGACATCAGCGCGCTGCACAGTGACCTAAGCGACTAACGCCGCAATGACGTACATGAAGTATGCAGTACCTAAAGAAAGAAGTCAGGTCGGAATGGATAGATAGAGCATAAGGGAGAAGTGCACACCATCGCGCAATAGAAGGGTAGCAAGTGGTGTGCGCGTGCCAACCTTCGTGGCTGCCCTCTGAATTCCGAATGTCTTCATCCACGTGAGCACAATGAGGATTGCGTCGCACGCGATCGTGGTTGCCTTTGCTGTTGTAGAAACTAGAGATAGGATAGGTTATTGGTAATGTGGATTGCAGAGGCCGGTGTGACTCCTTACAACTGTGCGTTTAAATGAGTCACCAATACTCGGATGCCGAAGATCGTGAACAACGCACTTTGCAAGCCGCTCGTTCGTAATGCCCACCCAAGTGACCACACAGCCGAAGGGAGGGCCAGCCTGCTCTGCAGCGTATAATGTATCTTCGTACTGACAGGAAATAGTTTTAATACGATCACATAGGCAGTTCCACATGAAACTCACGATGGATATTATAGGCTTGACAAGGGAAAGGGGAACGACAATGAGGAGAGGCTTCCAGTCACGATCCCACACCGCATATATTCGCAGCACAGTGAAAGCCGAAAACGCAAGGTAGTTGAGGAAGACGAGGACATCGTCTGTGTGTATGATACCTGCGCACGCCTAGCGTACAGGAGGTAAGCAAGAAGTCGCATTTCTAGTGAGGAGATATTCAAACCTCGTCGGTCGATTTCCACAAGAGCACCTCCAGAACGAAGAAGACGCGCTCGATGACGGCAATGTAGCGCATCAGGAGGAAGACTAAGGTAGCGCCGGAGAATTCGCGTCGCCAGATCCGCCTAACCTCCGTCGTGAACGTGAGCGCGAAGTCGAACCACAGAACCGCTACAGGACACGGTGATAAGTAAAGGGCAAATGCAAACGGAGTACGCCATAGCTTACCAGAAGACGCGATAATGCAGTAGTTCTCCACGATTCTACACGCAAGAAGTCAGCACAGTAAAAAGGTAAGCGCCAACAGATAGTGCACATACAATCGTTCATAATCATCTGCGGGAAGTCCGCCACTCATGTTGCAAACTACGGGGGAAGCTTGGCGTGCAGGGGGTTTAAGCTGGAGCCCGAGATCTTGAAGCCCGGTGTCCGCGAAGGGAGATGAATGGCAGCACTGTGCTTCGAAGGATACAGTTCCTGCCAGCCCTGTTATATAGGACACCCATGAGCTGTTATGTCCCGGAACCAACGTCAACGAGGACTTCCAAAAGGGACTAATGCATCACAGAACGAGGCCCACAGACCGCCGGAGACTGACATGGGCATAGAATACGGTAGGCGGCTGCCAGCGTACGACATCGTAAGCTCCGGCGCCGGCGGAGAAATGCACCATCCTAGGCGAATCCAGATGGGCCGCTCCGGCGGGCGTATGGGCGGGCGGCGTTCTCCCCGGGCGCGGGCTTCTGCAGATAGCATGGGACCCAGCGCGGGTGCATCGCCCCGGGAGAAGCCACCCACAAGCGCAGAATAGTACACCGGACTCCGAAGAAGGCGGTGTTGTGCATCGAGGCCATGGAAAACATGTACACTCGTGTGCAGAGCCACACAGGTTTGTGGTAAAAAGAATGCCTTTCTTGTATATAAAACGGAACAGAAAGAACGAAAGTGGGCGTTTTGTGGAATGACAACAACAAAAAAGAACATGATGATGGAGTACGCACTGCGAGAATACCAGCCCCGGAGGGTCCAACCACCGGATCCTGTCCGCTTCAAGGCCACCCACAGGAGTCAGGCCCCAGGTTCGCGTCCTCGAGGGCCCAAGCCTTGGGTGTACTGACAGGCTTCTTCATCGCGATGGCGATGACCATGGGGAGAATGAAGGGGGGCCGACGTCTTGAAGATTGAGCGGGCGCTGTTGCGGCTTCAATCAGCTTATTGCTTTCAATCAGAGATCGTGGAGAGCACAAGTTAGGCACCGCTGCAGGGGCGAGGTACAAGAGGTGGGAACTGGTGGAGGACTGTGGAGGCCGTCGCCGTCGCGAACGTTGAGCGCGACACTAGACACCCCGGTGACCCGGCCGCGGCGGAACCGAGAAAGGCCGGCGGCCCCAGCCGCACTCGGCATCTATCCTGGCGTAGTGGCGCAGCGGTATCAGGCACAAGTGGGCGTCTCGGTTCGACACCCTGATGACGACACGCGCACCGCCCAAAAACTCAAAATCGGATGGCTGGCAGTCCGAAAGCGTCTTGTGAGTCCTCGAGGCATTCGGGGGCGCCATATCAATGTTGCGCTCAAGTTCGATCTCTAGGGACACACACGTTCAGAAGCTGTCCATATGAGAACGCCATGCCCCGAGCCGGCTCACAGCCTAGACGCTGCCCTGACTGCAAATTCGCACAGCGGCACTCCCATCTCCCTCTCTAAACCCTCTCGGAACGGGTCGCTCACGAATTCGGGAGCTTCGTCTTCATACCACGCCCGCTCCGCCTCCTCTTCTGCCTTCCCGTTCCCACCCTCGTCCACACCGTAGCCAGGTTGCGCCCCCCGCCCGCATTCCACCCATGCCGAACCTGCCGCCAGCCCCCCTTCCAGTCCTGCCACTCCTGCATGTTCGGTTCCGTCTTCGGGTGGAGGGAAGGGCCACACGTCTTCATGTGTACCGAAAGTCGAGAGCGTCGCGCCCATGTTGCCTAGTACCACGTTCATTGCCGATATCGGAGCGAAGCGAAGCGTTGAAGTGTCGTCTTTGCCGGTGGGCGCGGTGGACTCGGAGGGGTACAGGCTGCGAAGGTCGAGCATGAATCGAGTGTGGCATATCGTCGTAATTCTAGAGCCGATAGACGTCAGCATGGAGGAGGGAAGGAGATGCCGTGCGGACATGCGTACACTTGTTCAAAGTAAATGAACATGTAGTATGCTATGCTCACGAGGGGGGTCTGAGAAGGACTTGCTTGGTATAGGGTAAGGGCGATGATTGCCGACAACTGAAAAAATGTTACAACACTGCAAGGTTGTGTGTCAGTGGATAGAGATGTCACAAGCACGAGCAACTTGCCTGAAGTATGTGGTTCCTGGACAAATGATCTTTCAGCATGCTTAGCCGTCAGAGTACCATGCCCGAACAACTCACCATCTACGAAAAGGAGTCTGATGAGGGGAGCTTTCACGCCTGCCTTTGATGACGTTCGATGAGTCTTAAACGTTTTGATCCACGTTAGGCACAACACCACGACGTCAGCTATGGCATCAGACACTCTAGCTGCGATTGTAGCTGCCATCGAGAGTCAGCATGGAATCATCGAGAACATGTAAGCATGGAACGTACTCCTGTATTTGCAGAAACGAATGAGTAACAACGCACAGGATATTAATGCATTGAAGCGCACCAGAACCGAAAATTAGTGTTACCGGTGAAACCCAACATGTACAACTGGCAGAATGGCGGAAGTGGCCCCAGAGATGGTACCACATGACTGTCTTGCACCTGTTCAGAGCTATAAGTCAAATACCACATAGGGGAGTGGACGTTTTGATTACCAACGTCAATACGGGTTTGATCAACACCAATGGCACTACGAACAGGAGAAGTTTTCGGCAATTATCCGAGATGGCATATACACGAAGAATAGTGAATGCTTTTGCACCAAAGATCGAGTCAGTGGGGCTATTGGTCGTGTAGAGCAATGATTTAGAGCACACCTGACAGACACAGGTAACTGAAGATTATCATAGCATTGTCCACGCGGACAGTCCCACTACACGTCTATCGGACAGGGTGAGAACGCGCGTACTGTGACGTCAAAATAGAATGACGTACTTCATTATTGGGGTCCTTAGCGTAGTTGTGGAAGATCAAGAAGACGCGCTCCAGTAGGGTCGAGTAGCGTATGAGGAAGAAGACTACCGTTACGCCGGTAATCCTTCTCCGCCATATGTGTCTCACTTCAGTAGCGAATGTGAGTACGAAGTCGTACCATAACAGCGCTGATCCGATTCCAGTCGAAAATTAGCCATGTTCTTTGCAGAAATGGGACCGGCAGACATCACCTGAGGATGCTAGGATGTAGTAAAGCTGAACGTGACTGGTGATCGTAAAAGTGTCAGTATCATGCAGACGTTCACTCAGCACAGTGACAACATACAGGAGTGCCTCCGCTTCAATAAATTCTTGCACCGTTGTGACCTGTACTTGCGTGCTGGCGACCATGACGTCGACAAGGATTGTGGAATCGAACGAAGCATGAACGCACGAAAAGACAGCATATAAGCATGCGCACACACCTGTGTCAAAAAATTCACCATGCAGAATCCTGCACAGACTGTGGCCCTCATACAGGGACACTTCGGCTACAGGCACCGCGAGTCCCTTCATCCCGTTAGATATGTCTTTGAAGCTCAAAGTTCGACATCTGGGGGCACCGCATACAAGGGGAGAGAAACATGAAGAATTTGATGCAAGTCGCGAAGTGTCCTCGCCCGAGGCAGAGCTCTGCAGCGCATTTGGAGGGGATGTGGTCGGGAGGAAGAGGGGCCGCGAAGGGAAGACATCATGCATCACAGCCCACAGGACGGTCCCGGAGAAGCGCCCAGGGTGCAATGTGGTGACGTCACTTCCGTGCCTCTCGAATATCCGATAACTCCGCTGACTCCGAGAACATCGGATATTCCCTTCCTCCAATACTACCCTTCGAAACCCTGCCGCGGCCCGCCACGGAGGGGGGGGGATAGATAGGTACAGTATTTGATACATATGCTACGTACGCTCCTACAGGTATGCTTCTTGTGCTCCGCCTTCTTGACACGACTGCCCTGGACCGGCTATTCGAGCACGGGCCTGCATCTCTATCACAAGACCTGCTTGGAATGGATTGTCCGAGAACTCCACTTGTTGTACCGCGGGGACGACCCCGCCGGATCCGATTCTACAATAGCTTCATTGACCCCACCGCTCACAGATATCTACGAGGGATACAGTCCTCCTACAGCCAAAAAGCACGAAATAATGCATGACAGGCCCCGTAGGAACATCCGCAGTCAACCAAAGCCGAGTCGGATGAGTCCTACAAGGTCCTTCCATCCTCTTCGCACAAGTACCCGTGTCCCGCCACCGTACTCATACTGGCAGAGCCACTCCCACGCCTCAAGCCCCCCTTCCTCCAGCAAAAAAAACTCGCAAGTGGCCCATCGTGGGTGTGGTGACGATGCGGCCCATGCCCCTGAACGTGATGTCGCCCGACGACATGCTTGAAGCATACGCCGAGCCCCGCGCGATCGGAGCCGCCGCTATTCCCGGTGCTCCTGCCTTCCCTGCGCCTACCATGAACTACAACGGCAACAGCATACGCGTCTTCTACTCCTCCACCGTGACGCCCCCCTCAGCGCCGGACTCTGTCTACCCGACCTCAACGCTCAACCGGAAGAGCCTTGCTCCGACGGAGTACAGTCAGTATGACGAGGATGACGCGTACGTCCTCATCGCCAATTGAACGACTCCACTCCATTCCCCGTGCAAACCGCGACCTAATCGGGCTGTTTCCCTTGCTTCTCCGTCGTTTGTAAGATTTCTTGTACAGGGATGCATGTGCTGTTTGGGAGTGACGCATGCTTCGGGCTCCTCCCTCCTTTACGCGTCTCGCCGCGCGCCCCCATACCCAGGACCCGCCGCGTTGCCCCTTCGACCCCTCCCATTCCTGTACCGCGCATCGACGCATGGGAACACCCGCGGGCGGCTTCACTGACTTGGATCCGCCCGGCTCAGCGAGCACGCGCGCCCACGTCGTGGCAAATATACACGTCCCTTTCTCCATTCCGTCTTTCACCTTCCTCATAATGCTGCCCGCGAGCCATCCCTGATGAAGTAGTCTTCCACATCTTCGGTTTCGTTGACGTGAGGGACATCCTATCGCTTCGCAAAGTGAGTACACATTCTTGCCACAATGTCCAACCGCTCACGGCTGCAAACAGACTGCCAAACGCCTCTGCATGATGAACAAGCTGCACTGGGTGTGGTACGACGCTATCAAGCAGTTTATAATACGACAGGGCCTCCCTGGAGTCGCCGCCACAAGCGTTGCAGACCTCAAAGGGCTCACTGCGCAACGCCTGGAGGCCCGCGCGGTGCACGCCCTCCGCTTCCACGACAACTGGAACGCCTCGCACCCCCGCGCGCGAGCCATCGTCAAGTTCTCCGCTGCCTAATAGCGCGACGACTAGCAACCTGACGAGCACCAGACCTCTGTCTCCCACGTCGCGTTCCTTTCCGGTGGAGATGGATGGTGCCTCCTCACTGCGGTAGGGCGCGTGCTTATGGCGTGGGAGGTCCCCCTCGGCGAATCGGAGGCGTGTCGTGTGGCGGAGTGGGTGGCGGCGAAGCGGATCGAGCAGGTTGTGGTGAACGACGACTCACGGCGCGAGGTCGTTGTCTCCTACATCAGTGCACATCCTTACGCGCGAGTCCTGTTCCTCTATCTTGCATTACGGCCGGTTTGTGGAAGCTGCCAGTGACTGCACCCCCCTCCCCCTAGTCCAAGGGTTGTGGAATGTCGGTCACTCTGTTACGACAAGTTCCACGGCCGGTTCTACGTGTAATTTGGGCTTTCTTTACATACAAGCGTGCATAGTGCGTACATAGGTCCTCCCCTTCCCCTCCCGTGCTTTTCGCAGATGCAGGGGATGGGACGGCCCCTGTGTACAGCACACCGGAAGTGGTTGCTCTCGGCATTTATGTGTAAATTGAATAGAATGTTTTCTTGTTGATGCGCCTCATCAAGGCTGAGGTTGACAGTTCCGGTGGGGATATCCCCAACAAAAGGAGAACGAGAGCTTGTCCAATGAACGTGCGGAACGGTTGCTCGTATTACTTAAGCAAAAGCGAGAAAGGCTAATCCAACGGGAGCCCAAAAGGGAAAACGAGCGGTCAGCCAATGAACGAGCAGAACGGTTGCCCGTATTACTTAAGCGAAGGCGAGAGAGCCTCAATCCAAGGGGAGCCCGAAAGGGAAAGCGGCTCTTGAACCAATAAAATCGCTCCATCATTGATGGTTGCCCGAAATGACTAAGCAAATCTTATGTAATCCACGCTTCTTCCATTGTAAATCCGATTCTACTAGTAGAATCGGAACCTCCTCATCGACGCTACCGTGCCAACTACGCCCATGAAGCCGCACTTCCTGCTCATCAGCCGCACCAGACCCATCCTCTACGACAGGAGTGGAATCATCTTCAGTACTGCTTGCCGCGACCGCGTCAAATCCACCCAACATGTCGTTCTCGTCAGCAGGGTCAGTAAAGTGGGAGAGAGTCGCGCCGAAGTTGCCTACAACCCGTGAGGCGAAGTGAATGCTAGGCGTCCCTGAACCGTCATGCCCCGGGTCCGAACTGTCGGTATCAGCCTGGTATATTCCCCGCAGATCGAGCAGGAATCTCGAGTTGCATACCACGACGATGCTATGAAGGAGCAAGTATCAGGAAGCCATCACCCAGCGACTCGGAGTAGCGGGTCGGCAGAAATAATACGAACGGTGTATTCAATTGGCCGAGGATTTGGAAGAAGACCGCCTGCACAAAGGTTCCTGAGTCCCCGCTAAACAGACCTATCACGGATGGAATGGCGGTCGTGATTTGTACGGTGGTGAGAATGCTGTGGGTGTCGGACGCAAGTTAAAATGAAACAAAGTTAAGATTGACCATTCGATTATAACATACATGAAATAAACAGTGCCTAATCATAACGTCAGTTTATATCTCCCTTGCGAGGGAGACAATCGAGCTCACCGTCTACAAGTAAGAGGCTTGACAGCGGAGTCCTTACACCCAATTTAGTCGCTTCCCTGTGTGTCGTCCACGTTTGTCTCCACGTTATGACGAGAGCGAATATGTTTATGACAAGGGAGATAAATTGTGCGCTCAGCAATGCTGAACCCCCCACATTAGGACAAAAAGTTAGCTCCGGTTGATTATCGCCCTCGGACGGCTCAAATGTGGTGCTGCTTGCCTCTGAAAGAATACCTGGTTGTCAGCAACAGAGATATGTCATATAGGGCGGACCGCGGTAGGGTCTTACTCTACGAAGAACGTTTGCAGCCAGGGTTTTGTTCCCCAGACACATCCTATCGGCGGCCCCAGCTGTATTGGAAGGTAGCCTGTGATCGTCACCTGAAGATAAGTAGCGTATTCATTTAGTCATTCAAGCGCAATCCATCCGGGCTCAGCGCTCACCAAGCTCAACGCCACTGTCCCCACAACGAGAGGGATCACCGCCGCTAGCGTTCTCCAATCGCGCCCTGTAATACCATACACACGAAGAGCAACAAATACTGGCCCGCACCAACATGGGATGAGACACTGAGCGTTTTAAAAATCTAGGCAGGATGCTTACATCCTATGCCTATAGAGTTTAAATGCACCGTGATAGCATTCAATCGGAGGAGTACCCGGCAAGTCTGAGAAAGCGGGATGTCAACGTAGGGCCTTGCCTTGTACTGCACGTGCAACTTACTTGAAGAGATCCATACAATGGGGACATCTCAGAGATGGTAAAGGCGGTATTTAGGAGAAAGGCATGCCGTATCAATATGTATATCACCACTGGGCCAGTCAGCTTTCGACGCCATATCCTATCCACCTCCTCTCGAAACATGATGGCGAAGTCCCACCACACTAGGGCTAAGAAATGAGAGGACATCAAATCTTGACACGAAAGGTACTCCGACGCTGGTGTCCGCACCTGCCTCAGCCACACGGCAATAGTTGCCGAATAACCTGGTAAAAGCTCAGTCAAAGGAGTAGAGGAGTTATGAGAGTGGAGGACGCACAAGTACTCATACTGGGATATTAGGTCCGCATCTGCCATGAGCCGTATGTTGAGTCGAGGAGCCGAGAGTGCAAGCTGAATAGCGAACCGGGGCCCGCGCTGAGCTCCCTACTTATAAGCGCGCTGTGCCATCGGTTGTTTGACAGCGGTGGGGCCTGGTGCTTTTGAAGGAAGTTGAACAAGATGTGATTGTAATATGGTACAAATGCAACCGGCTTGCGCGGCGATGGTCGTCTACGTTTCTACACGAGAACTCGGATTTCTCGGAATCCCCATGCACGGTAGGAGAGTGAGGTAGCACCGCGGATCCATAACGTGAATTGCGCATTCCGGGAGCACAGCACGAGCCTGTTCACATTAGACGTCCAAAAGAGCCGAAGGCACACAGTGGTAGCGCTATATATCAGTGCTGCAGCCTACAAGAAGAGCGGAAAACGAGACGTACATTTCAACCTCTTCCATCGCGAAGGAGATGGTTACCACCTCCGGCTAACACTCCTCCTTGCCCTCGAGCTTGAGCGCACGCGGGGCAACATTTTTATCTATCTCCGCCGTATCGTCCCCATAGGGGTCCATCATGACTCGACTACTGTGTCGCGAGACGGTTGTTAGACGAGCTGGCCGTTCTTGATGCAAAGATCAAGCCGCAGATCGTGTACGCTCCAGTGGTAGCAGTTTGAGAACTGAAAGGCCGGCTCGGGGCGGAAGAGGGTGCGGCCGGTGGGATGGTCGACGGCGGGAAAGATGGGGATGCACATGTCGGGGGTGGCGCCCTTCTCCGGTTCCTCTGGGCGCAGCCCAGGGCCTATGAGCCACGCGTCAAAGCAGAAGGTTGAGCGTCCTGGAAGGGGGCTTGCTTGATCTACGAAACGCACGCCGCACATTAGCATCGAGCGAGCGAAGGAAGACGGGAGTGGGGGCAGGCCAAACCGGAGGGCGCGTACATAGTATATCATTTTGAGAAGCACCAGAGACTTGGTTGTCCGTATCTTCATAGCAGTTTCTATAACATCATGATCGGTAATTCAGGACAGAGTACCCTCCAGGTCGATCTTTGCGACGGCATATGAACAGGGATAGCTCATCTTGGCGAACGGCGTAAGAGCGAATCTGGATGGGGTGGAGGAGTTTTCTGCGGGTGTTGGAAGCAAGTGTTTTCGAACCACAGGACTGCTGCAGGACAGGGTGATAAGAAAAGGGCAGGAACACGTGGAGCCCACCGTAGCTCACCCAACGGAGACCAGTCTTCCATCATTCTAAACGAAAGGAGTCGTCACCGAGGGGGAAAAGGCAAGCGCTAGCAGATGATACACATACAATCGTTCATAATCTTTCGCGGAAAGTCCGCGACTCGTGTCGCAGACTGTGTGGATCACGACAGAGCCTGGTGTGCGGGGGGATTAAGCTGGGGCTCGAGATCTCCCGGGCTCTATCCTGGGTACTACCTAGCGCGCCTCTGACCATCACAATATGTCTCTCGGAACCCGCATTGGCAGAAGACAGAAGCGCCCCACCACGAAAGCTGGGGCTCGAGCAAGACCCCGCGAATGGAGATGGATGTTCGCGCCGAGCTTCGAAGGAGACTCTTCATGCTAGCACTATTATATAGGGCATCCGTTAGTTTTGAGTTCCTAGTACCATACGAACGAGGGCTCCAAAAAGGAACGAATACATCCCATATGTAACGGGGCTCGAGGACCGTTCGGGACTGTCATGCACACAGAAAGCGATAAACGGCTCCCACTGCGTGAAACATCATAAGGCCTAGCACGGACGGAAGAATGTGCCACCCTAGGCGAATCGAGATGGGCTTCCCCGGTGGGCATATGGGTGGGCGGGCGGTGTTCTCCCCGTACATAGGCTTCTTCGCAATGAGTGACAATAGCATGGGACCTATCGTATATGCATTTCCCTGGGAGAAGCTACATACAAGCGCAGAATCTAGTAGTACACCGGCAACTAAAGAAGGTGGTGTTGGTCACCGAGGCTAGGGAAAACAGGTACACTCATGCACGTGGCTACACAGGATTGTGCTATAAAACATGCTATTTCTCATAGACAGAACGTAACGGAAAGAAGGAATGTGGGCGTTCGTGGAATGGCAGGGAGGCGGGGAGAAGAACAGAACAGGATGGGATACGCACTGCGAGAATACCAGCCCCGGGGGATTCGCCTGCCAGATCTCCTCCGCATCAAGGCCGCTCATAGGAGTCACGCCTCGGGTTCGCGCCTTCGAGGGCCCAAGCCTTGTGTGTGCTGACAGCCTTCTTCATCGTCATCGCGATAGCCATGGGGAAAATGAAGGGGAACGGATGTCGCGAAGATTGAACGAGCGCTGCTGCAGCTTCTATCAGCTTCTTGCTTTCAAGTAGAGAACTTGCGCAGAGCACAACTGATCCATGGTTACGGGGGTACGAGAAGTGGGAGCTGGTAGAAGACTGTGAAGGACATGGTGAACGACGAGGTTGACGCTAGACTCGGCTCGGAAACGACATAGGCTGGCGGCGCCAGCCGTGCTCGGCATGATGCATCCATTCAGGGGTATTAGCTCAGCAGCATCAAGCACAAGCGCGCGTCCGGGTTCGACACGCACCGCCCAGTCACAAAACTCAAAATCGGATGACTGGCAGTTCCAAAGTCGAGTTCTATATATCAAAATGCATTCAGCCTGATTCGGGAGTCGAACGAACTATCCATACTAGAACACGATGCCCCGGATCACTGATTCTAGCACAGACTAAGTAAGTACCGCCCTCATCATACGGCTATGATATCCACGCCACACCGAACTGTTTCCCGAATCCCTACAGTGAATGGCTCAGAATCTTTTCAAGAAGTACGTCTTTACGCTCATCGCGCAGCGAGGACACTTTTTGAAGGTTTTCGCGTCTGTCATGCTGCGATCGAGTGAGCCTGCAGGTGTCTACATGTATCCTGGAAGGCCGTGCTTATTCGCCGGTTTAGTGACGTTTGTGTCACTACTTATGTGTCTACATATGATACGACAAAGATGAAAGGGCGGATGGGCAGAGATTCCACAGCTTCGAATCATTCCGCAGCGCAGGTAGAGACTTCTAGCACGTACATTCTCCAGTAGGTATAGTTGATCTACATTACATACATGCATTTCCAATGGCTCAGCATCTCACTCATACGTGAGTAGCAAGTGTTTCCTGGAACGACGCCCAGCTCTTCATTACCTCAGAATAAGCTCAAAAGGACCGGATCTGGACTCACCGGGCTCGCCGGGCTGACAGGCGTCACAGACTCTAGCTCCACCGGGGAGCTCCCAGACCCAGGTGGGTGCGCCAACTCCACGTCGCTCATCATCCCCGCTTCGAACGGGTGGAGCGTATATGTTGGCTTCTCGTCGTCATACCACTCTAGCCTCCCCTCTTCCTCTGATGCATACTTGTACTGGCCAGCATGCACCCTCTCGACCTCCTCGATGCCCTCCCTAGCGGCGCGGTGTCCGACGACGCGTACGCGCGCCGCCTGTTCGCGCGCGAGCGGGTGTGCGGACGGGCGCACGCCCGCAAAGTCTCTGTCCCCGCTTCTGCTCGCCGCGCGATCGGCGCTTGAGTACGAGGGCGTCGTGGCGAGTGTCGCCCCGAGGTTGCCCACCATACGCGAGGTGACTCGGAAATGGATGTCGGACATGATCTCCGAGAGCCCGCCGCCGGTGAGCGTCCCGGTACAATCGTCCCGCGGGCGGTCAGCGAAGTACAGCCCACGGAGGTCAAGCATGAACCGCGAGAAGAAGATCACGGTCAACCTAATAGGGGTGGAGTATGAGGTGAGCGCGGAGGCGAGCGGGTGAGTGATGGGGGGCAGGATGAGAAAGTGGGGGTGACGCACACTTGGTCGAAGTAGGGCCAGACGATCCAGACAGTTAGGGTCTGTAGCGCTTGGTTAGAGAGGCCGGGGTTTTGAGGGTGCCGAGAGAGTACTTACGGAGCCGATGTAACTTGTAGTAATGGTCACTATCTGGATCGAGAGCAGGATGCTGGCATGAAGGGATCGACGACATCAGCGCGGGCTGCAGAGCCTCAGGGGCTGAAGCGCCGACTAACGCCACGGCGACGTACGTGGAGTATGTAGTACCTAAGGAAAGCTGTCAGGTCAGGTTGAATAGGTGAAACATAAGCGCGGAGAAGTATGTACCATCACGTAGTAGAAAGGTAGCAAGTGGTGCGCGTGCACCACACTTAGTGGCTGCCCTCTGGATTCCGAATGTCTTGATCCATGTAAATATAATGAGGATTGCGTCGCACGCGATCGTGGTTGCCTTTGCCATGGTAGATACTGAAGATATGATAGCTTATCAGTGAGGTGGATTGAAGGGCCCCACATCACTCCTTACAACTGTGCGTTTAAATGGGTCACCGATACTCGAATACCAAAGATCGTGAACAACGCACTTTGCAAGCTGATCGTTCGTATTGCCCACCCAATTGACCACGCAGCCGAAGGGAGGGCCAGCCTGTTCTGCAACGTATAACGTATCTTCGTACTGACCGGAAATCGTTTTGATACGATCACATAGGCAGTTCCACATGAAACTCACGATGACTATTATAGGCTTGACAAGGGCAAGGGGAACGACGATGATAAGAGTTTTCCAGTCACGATCCCACACCGCATATATTCGCAGTGCAGTGAAGGCGGAGAACGCAAGATAGTTGAGGAAGACGAGGATGTCGTCTGTGTGGATGATACCTGCGCACGCCTGTCGTACAGGAGGTCAGCAAGACGTCGCATTTCGGGTAAGGAGAGAATCACACCTCGTCGGTCGATTTCCACAAGAGCACCTCCAGAACGAAGAAGACGCGCTCGATGATGGCAATATAACGCATCAGGAGGTAGACTAAGGTAGCGCCGGTAAATTTGCGATGCCAGATCCGCCTAACCTCCGTCGTGAACGTGAGTGCGAAGTCGAACCACAGGACCGCTGCAGGATAGGGTGATGAGTAAATGGCAGATACAAGTGCAGTCCGGCATAGCTCACCCGACGACGCGATAATGCAGTAGTTCTCCACAATTCTAGACTCAAGGAATCAACATGGTAAAGTTGGCAAACACTGGCAGATAGTGCACATACAATCGTTCATAGGTATTCACAGGAGGTCCACCACTCATGTTGCAAACTTCGCGGGCGACGAGAGAGCAAGGTGTGCAGAGGGGCCAAGCTAGAGCTCGAGATTTTGAAGCTCGGTCTCTGCGAAGGGAGATGGATGGCCGCGCTGTGCTTCGAAGGATACACTGTTATATAGGTAGTCCGTTAGCATCTAAGTGTCGGAGCACTAACGTCAAGGAGGGCTTCCAAAAGGGACTAATGGATCACAGAACGAGGCCTGCGGACGGCGGGAGACTGGCATGGGCATGGAAAGCGGTAGACGGCCCCCAGTAGGAGACATTGTAAGCTCCGGCGCCGGCGGAGAACTGTCATCCTAGGCGAATCCAGATGGGCCACTCCGGTGGGCGCATGAGCTGACGGTGTTCTCCATATGCACGGGCTTCTGCGGAATGCGTGCGAATACCACGAGACCTAATGCGTATGCATCGCCCCGGAAGGAGCTACTTGCAAAATGATACATCGGACTCCGAAGAAGGCAGTGTGTTCATCTAACCCAAGGAAAACATGTACACTCGTGTACAAAACCACACAGGTTTGGGTGAAAGGGGGTATTTGTTGAATGACAGCAAGGAGAGAGTATGGTGGAGTACGCACTGCGAGATTGCCGGTTCTCGGAGCCTGCTCCAACTACCGGGTCTCCTGAGCTTCAAGGAGGCACACTGGCATATGAGGCAGGATTCGGGTTCGCGCCCTGAAAAGCTTACGCTCAGCCCTTGCGCGCACCAATCGCCATCCCGAAGAACCATGGGTAGAATGAAGGGGAACTGACGTCTTGAATGGAACGGGCGTCACTGTGGCTTCTATCAGATTCTTGCTTTCAACCAGAGACCGTGCGCGCGCGGAGCATAAGTAGTGCACGATTACGGGAGTATGAGAGGTGGGTACTGGTAGATGACGGTGGCGGACGTCGTGAACGATGAGGTCGCCGGTCGACACTAGGACTGTAGGACACCCCGGCGGCTCGGAACCGAGGTAAGTCGGCAGCTCCAACAGTGCTATTCAGGCAATTGACACAGCGGTATCAGGCACAAGTAGGCATCTCGGCTCCACATCCTGATGATGACATACGCACCGCTAAAACCTTAAAATCGGATGGTCGGCAGTTCGAAAGCATCTCGTGGACCCTCGAGGCACCCGGGTGCGCCATATCAATGTTGCACTCAACTTCTACCTCTAAAGATGCATTCAGAAGGCGAACAAGCTGTCCATGGCTCACAGCCTAAGCACCGGCCTCACCTTAAGGTCGCACGGCGGTGCCCCCGTCTCCTTCGCTGAACCCTCTCGGAACGCATCGCGCACAAATTCGGGAACGTCGTCTTCATACCACGCTCGCTCCACCCCGATTTCTACCTTCCCCCTCTTACCCTCGTCCACACCGCGGTCAGGTTGTAGTTCCCGCCCACATGGCACCCATGCCAAACCTACCGCCAGCCCCCCTTCCAGCCCTGCCACTCCTGTATGTTACGCTCCGTCTTCCGGCGAAGGGACAGACCACGCGTCTTCATGCGGATTAACTCTCGAGAGCGTAGCGCCGCTGTTTCCGAGCGCATTCATGACTGCCCATTTCAGAGCTCCGCAGCGCATTGAGAGGGGATGTTGTCGGGAGCAAGGGGGACCGTAAAGGGAAAACATGAGTATCGACAGCCGCCCAGAGGACGCTCTCGGACTCGAAGCGCCCAGTATCACGTCACATGCCTCTTGGACCTCCGATAACTCCGATGATCCCGAAAACGGCGCATGCTGAGTACGAGTCCTTCCCCCACTACTACTCGAAACCCTATGAAACGGTGATTTTTGGGGCGGGCCGGGGACAATCAAAAAGCTCCAGTGATTTGTATTAGGTACGTATCAGCGATTCTCTTGTCTGCAACCAGGCGAGTCTGACAAATATTATGAACCTTGCCACCGATTCCGGGACGTACGTACGACTTGCGATACCCCAGGCGAGGGGATAGTTTGAAGGTACAGTATTAAATGTATATGTCACGTACGCTCATACAAGTACATTGCTTGTGTTCCGCGCTCCTCACGCGACTGTCCCGGACCAGCTATTCGACTACAAGCCTGCATCTCTATCTCAAGACCTGCTTGGAATGGATTATGCGAGAACTCCACCTCCTCATCGGCACTGCCGTGCCAACCACCTCCGTAAAGCCGTATTTCCTGCTCGTCAGCAGCACCTGGTCCATCCTCTATGGCAGGAGTGAGATCGGCTTCAGTGCTGGACGGCGTTTGGTCGGCCGCGACCACATCATATCCAAGTGATATTTCGTCCTCGTCCCCGGAGCTCGTAAAGTGGGAGAGAGTCGCGCCGAAGTTGCCTACAACCCGCGAAGCGAAGTGCATGCTGGGTGTCCTCGAGTCGTCGGGGCCTATGTCCGAGCCATCAATATCTGCCTGGTAGATTCCACGGAGATCGAGGAGGAACCTCGAGCTGCATATCACGACGATACTGTGAGGGACTAAGTATCAGGACGGTGCCACGTAGCGAGCAGCGAGTTGGGAGGAAGATGACGAACGCGGGACTCAGCGTGCCGAGGATTTGGAAAAAGTCCGCCTGCACAAGGGTTCCCGAGTCCCCGCTAAAGAGACCTATCACGGAGGGAATGGTGGCCGCAGTTTGTATAGTGGTGAGAATGCTGTGGATGTCGGATGCAAGTCAGAATGCTACGAGGTTAAGATGGGCCATTCGATAAGAACATACATGAAATAAATGGTGCCTTGTCACAGGGTCAATCGATATCTCCTTCAGCGGAGACAATTGGGCTCACCGTCTACGAGTAAGAGGCTTGACAGCGGAGTCCTGATACCCAGTTTAGTCGCCTCCCTGTGTGTCGCCCATGTTTGTCTCCACGTCACAACAAGAGCGAATATGTTTGTCACAAGAGAAATAATGTGTGAGCTCAGCAATTCTGAAACCCCACATCAGGACGAAAACGTTAGCTCCCGTTAATTATCACCCTTGGACAGCGCGGTGTTGCTTGCCTCTGAATGAAAAAACGATTGTCAGCAACAGAGGTATGTCATATAGGGCGGTAGGGTCTTACTTTCCGAGGAACTTGTTCAGCCAGGGTTTGGTTCCCCTGACACATCCTATCGGTGGTCCCAGTTGTATTGGAAAGTAGCCTATGACCGATGGCTGAGGATAAATGGCGTCTTCGGTTAGTTATTCAATCGTCATGCATTGTCACATCTGGGCTCGGTGCTTACCAAGCTCAACGCTATTGACCCCAAAGACAGGGGGATCACCACCACTAGCGTTCTCCAATCGCGTCCTGTGATCCCATACACACGAAGAACAATAAATACTAGTCCGCGATGACGTGCGATGAGATACCAAACGTCTAAGAATCTAAGCGAGATGCTTACATGCTGCACCAATAGAGGTTAAAAGGACCATGATATCATCTAGCCGGAGGAGAACCCGGCACGTCTGAGAAGACGGAATGTCAGCATATAACCTACTTCGTAATGCACGTGTAACACACCTGAAGGGACCCACCCAACAGGAATGTCTGGGCGACAGTGAAGACACTGTCCAGGAGAAAGGCATGCCGTATCAATATGTAGATGACCGCCGGACCGGTCAACTTCCGACGCCATATCCTATCCACCTCTTCTGGGAACGTGAGCGCGAAGTCGCACCACAGCAAGGCTAGGAGATGAGAGGACATCAAATCTTGATACGATACGTAATCCGACAGTAGAATCCGCACCTGCCTCGGCCACAGTGCAGTAGTTGCCGAATGACCTGGTCAAAGCTGGGTCAAAGGAGTAAAGGAGTGACGATGACGGAGAACGCACAAGTACTCATACAAGGCAATTAGGTCCGCGTCCGCCATAATTCCGCGGGTAAATCAAGAAGCCGAGCACGCAGGCTGGATCGCCAACGCGGGCACAGGCTCAGGCTCAGCTGCCTACTTATAAGCAAGTGCGGCATTTCGCTAGGCCGTCGGTTGAAATTTGAATGATTAGCAGCAGTGCAGCCTAGGGCCTACGAGGGAGAAACGTGGTGTGATGCGGTGCAGACCGCCGTCGGACAAAAGGCTGACAAAACTGAATGCGCAGCGATGGTTGGGCGGTCTTCGGCGCTCTTGCGCGGGAATTCGGGTTTCTTGGGATCATGGTGCGTAGTGGCGCGGCGCCGCGGATCCATAACGTAGAACGTCCTGTGCGCGCATCATCCGGGGCCCGCGCGCTATACACGGGCGCGACTGCATAGCGCCCAGTAGATCAGTGATAGAAGTGCCTGTGGAGGTGAAGGTGGGGGCGTACCCGACGAGCCGGCGGCTGTGTTCTGCGCTGTTGGCTCTCTTCCGGTGTACGGCACGTAGGCGCATTGCGGATAACGATGAACTTCCAGAATATGCGTATAAGCAGAACAAGAACATTACAACGTAGACTACAGATCAATATGATGTCCGCGCGAGCCCGTACACGAGAGACGTCCAAAAGAGCCGAAGAGCCACAGTGGGAGCGCTAAATGACAGGTACAGATTAGTGCTGCAACGTACAAGGCCACCGGAAAACGAGACGTACATTTAAACGTCTTCCATCGCGAGGGGGACACTGGCAGAGGAGGGGTACTTGGCTCCATGGCTTGCACCCTCTCTTGCTCCCGCTCCGCTCTCTGTTTCGCCTTTTCCGCCTCCCTGTTCTTCCGTAACAAACTATCGAAATCATCATGAGCAACGAGGACATGGGGGGATGCGGAACAAGACGTACGCATAAAGTTCTTTGTATTGCTCTGCGAACTCCAACGGGCTCGGAATCTCCCCCTCTTTCAGCTGCCCCGCAAGGTCGAGCCAGATCTCAACGACGGGCTGGCAGGCTCTCTCATCGTCTTCTGTGAAGCGGTCTTCGTCGTCTTCGTCGTCGCTCCAGTAGGAGCTTCCAGATGACATGGAGCGATAGGAGAATGAGGATAAGTCGTCCACGGGGAAGGCTTCGGGGATTACAACGGCTGCAGCTTGCCCGTCGTTGACAAAAACCTCGCCATGCGGCACCGTCGCCGACACCACCTCCGACTGACACTCCTCCCCACCCGCGAGCTCGCGCGCCCGCCGTGCAACTCTAATCTCCATCTCCGCCGTGTCGTCTCCACAGAGGTCCATCATGACTACTGCGTCGCGGGACGGTTGGAAGACGAACTCGCCCTTCTCTTGCGTGAACTCGCCATTCTTGATGCGAAGATCCAGCCACAGGTCGTGCCCGCTCCAGTGATAGCAGTTTGAGAACGGAAAGGCGGGCTCGGGGCGGAAGGGGGTGCGGCCGGTTGGGTGGTCGATGGCGGGAAAGATGGGGATGCACATGTCGGACGTGGCGCCCTTCTCCGGCTCCTCTGGGCGCAGCCCAGGGCCTATGAGCCACGCGTCGAAGCAGAAAGTGGAGCGTCCTGGAAGGGGGGGTTGCTTGATCTACGAGACGTGCGCCGCACATTAGCACGAGCGAGCTCAGGAACACGGGGGTGGGGGCAGGAGAAACTGGGCGCGTACCATGTTGAGAAGCACCAGGGACTTGGTTGTCCGTATCTTCATAGCAGCTTCTATGACGTCTTGGTCAGTAATTCCGGACAGAGTAGCCTCCAGGTCGATCTGGGCCACGGCATATGAGCCAGGGTAGGGGTAATTCATCTTGGCGAGCGACGTCGGGGGGAAACCGGATGAGAGCGGGGAGGTTCCAGAGGGTATTGGAAGCGAGCATTTATACGCAACATAATCGTCATGTTTGCTGAGGGCTAGGGCGGGGGTGATACGGTTGGAGCGACAAAAAGGATGAGGTACAAAGGCTGCAGCGTTGTGACGTCGTCAACTCGGACTCCGATCCGGGAAGACAAGAATGCCTAAGCTGGTAGGCTGATCACATGCTTCGGCCACTCAAAACACCCATGACCATGGATGGGGGTGCGGGCGGAGCCACATTGGTCGTATGTCCCTCAATCATACCACTACTTAGCCTGAAAGCTGAAGCTTGAAACTATGTGTACTCCGACCTCATCGATAAACTTACAGTCATGAGACGACGTAGGTTACGCGGGTTGGTAAATTGCTCTATACTTTTCGAGTAATCGTACAAGGAGATTGCAAAACACATTTAATCCGAAGGAAGGCTCTTCCTCAAGTTACATGAGGAGCAGAATGATTAGCGGTATCATTAAGAGACTAGTTCGTTACGGCATGTACTGGCCAGCAAGACGTAGGTGAGTCCAGTCAAACTGTAAACATGAAGGAATGCAGTACTTACTACATACTATATGGTTACCGTCTACGGATAGCAAGCGGTAATGACACGCTAGAAATGTCTTCCTGCGCCCTCATCTCCATCTCTATCCCTGTCCTGAACGGGTCCCGGGAGTATATCGGACGTTCATCGTCATACCACGCCCGCTCACTCTGACTACGACGCCCATCGCGGCGACCTTCATCGCTTTCATCACCGGGAGGTCGTTCGGTACCGTCCGAACCCCGATGACGACGGCTCCGAGGGCGATGACGCTCTGAGTCGACGATGACAGAGTCTGTGTCGTCGCCGAACGAGACGACGGTGGCGCTAAGGTTCCCAACGACGAAGGAGGAGAGTGAGAAGCTGGGGGAGAAACGGAGGACCGAGGAGGTATAGGAGTATTCGGGAGATGGGTCGCTAAGATAAACCCCGCGGAGTGCTAGCAGGAATCTCGAGTTGCAGATGACCTTGACGCTGTGGCAACTGGGTCAGTTCAACACTAACGAGAACCGAGAGTAATGACCCACACTTGGTTAAATGAGCCGACGATGGCGACGAGTTTCTGTTGAGATAAGGTCAAAGACGACCCGCGCAGAAGGTTGACGGTTGAGGCGAGAAGCGCGACGGCCTCAGCGGCCGTAAGGATACTAGAGCACGCGTTAGCCCATGATGCAACTTTCGTAACACGCTGGGCTCACAGGAAGTACACCGTGCCTGCAACACCAACGTTAGCACATACACCTCTCCACAAGACGACGAGTAAATATGTCAAAAAGAACCTCACCATCGACCTGCAGCATCCTTGCAAGAGCGGTACGCGAACTACGCGTGTCAGATGTTACGCACACGTTTCGCGTCTTCGTCCATGTGAGAATAACCAAGATCGTGTCTAGCATAACACTCGACGCCTTTGCGAAGACGGAAGCTTCAGACACATAGCCGAAGAGCCCGTAATGAGCTCGGTTTTGTGCCTAAGAAAGAACGTGCTAATTACCTCTAGATTATCAAGGCATTTCAGTCGAGAATTCAAACCAATGGCACCGCAAGATAGACACGTACGCCAGCTTCAAAGGTCTTTTTATAGACACAGCCGCAGCGACGACGCAACCGATCGGTCTTCCAGAGTTGAGGACGGTCGATTGTGTCGCTAAACCCTGCAAGGCGCATCCCGAGTCAGCACGCGAAGTCCGCGAACAGCAGGACGACAACCGACTCACCGCGATGGTTAAAGGTCTCACTATGGAGAGAGGAATTAAGAAAAGGAGTGTCTTGGGATTGCGCCCGGTGATACCGTACGCGCGGATGACAGCAAATGCTGCGGACAATAGTCAATATTTGGCACATCTGAGCGCAAGTCGTAGATGTACCCACCAGAGAACCCGACATAGTTTAGGACCTGGAGAACGCTGTCCGTACGGAAAAGTCTACCACATGCCTAGAGTTCTCATCAGCGCCTGCAGAAGATACATGGGAAGGGAAGCACGTACTTTTTCGTTCGTAGTTGACACAATGGACTCGGCGAGGAATAAGGCGTAGTCCACTATCGCGACGTGGCGCATCAGGAAGTACACGATTGTTGTACCCGTAACGCGAAGACGCCATACGCGCTGAACTTCGATGGGGAGCATGAGAATGAAGTCGAACCATAGTAGCGCTGGTTGCATCAACTGTCAGCTGCGACTCTGACAAGACGAGAGAGAAGATCAATGGGTGAGGCATGATACTTACTTGATGCGGCGAAAACAGTGTAGTTGGCGAATGTTCTTGAGATTTCGCATAAGTGAACCGCACATTGTACGCCAAGACATATCGGCGGTAGCTCACAGGTAGTCGTATTCGTCAGTTATGGACGAAGAAGCCGCATCTGACATGCGAATTGGAGGTGAGACCCGGGTGCCTTGACTCGGGGACCGGTCAAGAGAGTCGGTGTGTATATATCGGGTTGTCCAGGAACGTCACGCTTATCGTGTTGCGTTGGGGACTTCCAGCATATTGGCAAATCTTCAGGCGACCAGAGCCCAATGACCGCGATCGCGGAAGCATGGAACGGTGGAGTATAAAAAAGATCAAAACCGCAGCGGCCCTAGTGCCCGTTTAGGGATAGCCAAGGTCCTGGACACGTGGATATCGGCGCCTAACTCGGGCTGACCCTGGATGGCAGCGGACTCGGCCCAACCCGCCACGTCGAACGTCACTGAGTAAGGCGGCCGCCGTCGATACTCCTTCCATGTTCCGTCCTGTATTTCGGCTCGCATAGAGTCGCGGAGACTAGCACTATCGTACAAAACTAACACATGTGCCCCTCTCAGCCGTGTCCGTCACTACACCGTAGACCGGTATCCCTAGCGAATACATAAGCCATTTATAGCTCCAAACGTCACTATCAGATTTACTCACCTCACATGTGAGCTCGGCATGTGTAGTGGCCATGTACCCCGGTACACGCCTCAGCCTAACGTCGTCCATCGCCATGCTCGCTTGGAACGGGTGGAGCGCCGTAAACGTCCGCTCTTCCGAGCCGCCCCACTCATCTTTGCCACCCATTGGGAACGCCGCGGCGGCCCTCTGCGCCATGGTAGGAGATCGCTCCATGCCGTCGTCTTCGCCCGGTGCGCGCGAAACCGACAGCGTTGCTCCGAGGTTCCCGACAACGAACGAGGTTCGAGAACGCACGTTGAAGGTGAAGTCTACGGCATCGGAAGCTGCCGCATCGGGGTCCGACGAAGTATCAGCAAAGTACACCCCGCGCAAGTTGAGCATGAAGCGAGATATTATAATTGTGGAGAGCCTGAGGAGGATACATTGGTGTCAGCGCATTTAAGTACAAAGAAAGGGCACTCACGCGTTGCCGAGGGTCGTGTACCAGATGTAGACCGCAAGCGGAGCATACTGAAAGTTAGAGGTCAGATTGAGAAACCGTTGTGACAATTAACAGACACATTACGCACAAAATCGCGCTTGGTGAAGCTGACTAGAGACATGACAAATGTCAAACAGAGAAGTCTGTGTGAAAATGGTGAATCAGTGTCAGGCGATGGAGAGAGACTCGACAAATGCTGACGCAAAATATGTGGTGCCTACGAGGTTATGTCAGTTTGGATATAGTATCGAATTATCAGGGTCGCGTACCGTCTAGAAGAAGCAGGGTTGTGAGCGGGGTGCGTAGCCCATGCTTTATGGCGTCCCGTTGTATTGAAAATGTTTTGACGCAAGTCAACACGATAAGGGCAACGTCAGAGGCAATCGTGGTCAAAACATAAAGCACAGAGACTGAATGTCGATTATGACGAGTGTGCCGCGAATTAGAACTCGGAATATGACAGAAGCGTTTCAAAAACTCTCGCTACTCACACCTGTGAAAGGCCCGTAAGTAAATCCGCCTGATGGATACTGGGTTAAAGACGCACAAAGCATATTCCCTCACTGACATAAATGTCGAGTATATCGCGCATCCATAGGGTCGTCCTTCTTGCATTATGACATTCGGTATATTCATAGCCTGCATTTGATGTCGTGATGTAACTCAGTATTTCGCCTGAGGGCCCCAAAGAGCCATAGACTCACAGCATAGATAGCGGGCCTGAAGAGGGCCAAGGGGGCAACCACTATAAGTGGCCTCCAGTCGCGATCCCATATTGCATACACTCGAACGATTGTGAATAACGATAATCCAAGAAACCCGAGTATGTTCAAAGCGGCGATCGAGTTATCCATGAACACGCATTGCTGGGCGTTTCAGATCAGAGGCGAACCATGCATGCGCGTCGCGGGGAAATATCTTGAGGGCACTCACCTTGTCGCTGGAGTGGTAGAGGACTACGGTTACAACGTATAATGTGCTCTGGAGGAGCATGGTATAACGTATGATGAGGTATATGATGGTGGCACCGGAGAACCGACGCCGCCAAATCCTTTGTACTTCGGTCGCAAACGTCAGTGCGACGTCATACCACACAAGTACTATAAACACATGTCTCACAAATCAGTTTACCGATATGCATTTACGAGCCCACTCACCTGTGGACGCTATAAGGGCATAGTTGAAAACCATTCTGCATTGATGCGTTAGCGACCACGGTGCCTGTGATCTAACGCAGAATACGTACTGCTGGTAGAATTCGATCACGAATGAAGGGTCCTGGTCCATGATGAGGATAGGGAGCTGAATAGGTGGGCCGGCGGTAACAGAGCGAGTCTTTTGAACTCAGTCTTAAAACACGTCGAGATGTGTCGGGATTAAACGTGTCATGTCAGGAGCACAGCTGGATCCGGCGGCGTGTTGCGGCGTTGCGGCTGACAGCCCTAATAAACGCGCGCGCAAACAGGGGGTGTGCATTACAACGGCTCGTGCCATATGTCCTCTCGCCATGGGTGAGGAAGGTCATACTGTGGGAGGCACATAGTCTTACCAGCAAATATCCATCCACTCACGACCTCTATGAGCAGTGAGCCGTCGGGTGACTGACTCCGTGCAGTATTGAGCTCGCTGTTTCACTCAGCATCACTCTTTCGAGTTGGTTTGCTGTGCTCTTTAAACACATCAATGTAAGTATTGGGTAATAAACGCAGTACATCCATACGTACACTCAACGATTCTCCCAAGTATGAAACTAGGATGGATTGGACAGCGCCGCGCCTCGATCACCGGGAAGTAGTAGTGCCGACACGGATGCGAGGCCGCAGGAACGTTGGATGCCACGGTGTTGTTTTGTCTTCGTGTATGAGGCAAGACGACGAAGTTTGTGCACGACGCGTTGCAGTACGTCTCTCGCCACATTCTGGCACTGGTGGTACTACAAGTCGCTGTGGCGGGTTACGAAATTACATTCCGCGCGAACCGACCGCTGGATGATGGCAGACGAACCGAACCGTTTCAACTGATCCATTAGTCACGTGACTGAGATCAAGGACTTAGTCCGATTCAGAACTTATCAGAAGTCACACCTCCGATCTCGGAACTCACGACTCTTCTCACGAACTGTGTGCAAGCCGTCCGCATCAGATTGGAGGTTCAGCCGAACAATAATCTGCACAGCTGCCATGCAGAAGTTCGTCTCAACCTCAGTAGCTGTCTTGGCTGCAGCGAGCTCTACCTTGCACCGCTGGTGTATTACTAAAGACAACCTCGCTGATTCTCGCTGAGCGTCATTGAGTAAGGCGGCCGCAGTTCCATGTTCCTTCTTATATCTCGATTCGCATGTAGTCGCAGTAGCTAGAACTATCGAAGAAAGCACATGCCTCCCTATCAGCTGTCACGTCCATTACTACTCCGTAGCTCGGTCTCCCTAGCAAATACATAAGCCATCCGGGTTAAAGCTTAGATAGGTAGCAAATTTACTGACCCCAGCCGTTTCGCTTGTGAGCCGTGTGTGAGGAGTGGCCATATACCCCGGTACGTGCCTCAGTCTAGCCTCGTCCATCGCCATGCTTGCTTGGAAGGGACGGAGAGCCGTGAACGTTATCTCCTCCTCGTCCCACTCGTCTTTGTCTCCTTCAAACATAGGTTGAGCATCTTCGTCGCCCGTTTGGGATGCGTCCTCTTGTGCCAGTAGAGACAGTCGCTCTATCACGTTGTCCTGGGCTGGCGTGCGCGAAGTAGACAGCGTTGCTCCGAGGTTCCCAACGACGAACGAGGTTTGAGCGCGCGCGTTGAAGGTGACATCTACGATGTCGCGAGCTGCCGCACTAATGCCTGACGGACTATCGGCAAAGTACACCCCGCGCAAATTGAGCATGAAGCGGGAGATTATAATCGCAGGGCTGGGATGGATTCATCGGTGTTAGCGCATTCAAGTACAAAGAAACGGCACTCACGCGTTTGCGATGGTGATGTACCAGATGTAGATTACAAGAGGAGGATACTGAGAGTTAGAGATCAGACCGAAAACCCGCTGCGGCAATTCACATGTGTATCACGCACGAAATCTTGCTTGGTGAAGCTGACTAGACACATGACAAAAACAAAACAGAGAAGGCTATGAGAAAATGCCGAATTGGCGTCAGGATATGGAGGGATACTTGACAAATGCTGACGTGAAATATGTGGTACCTACGAGGTTGTGTTAATCTGGATATAGCACCAAAATTATCAGGGTCACGTACCGTCTAGAAGAAGCAGTGTTGTGAGCGGGGTGTGTAGCCCATGCTTCAAGGCATCGCGTTGTATTGAAAACGTCTTAATACAAGTCAATACAATAAGAGCCATGTCCGAGGCAATCGTGGTCAGGACATAAAGCACAGTGACTGGACGCAGGTCGTGGATGGGGAGGTGGTGTCATGAATTAGAACATGGATTGTGACAGAAGCACTTCAAGAGGTTTAAATACTTACACCTGGGTGAAGATCCCGTAAGTAACACCCCTGACGGATACTAGACTAAAACGTACAAATAATACTCTCTTACAGATATCGTTGTGGAGTGCAGTACGCATCCAAATGACTGTCCTTCCTGGCCTATGTGGTTCGGTATATGCGAAGCCTGTATTTAATGTCATGGCATAAGTCATTGGTTCGCTGCGGCTCCGGAGAGCCATGAGCTTACAATATATATAACGGGCCTGGAGAGGGCCAGGGGGGCGACCACGATAAGTGGCCTCCAATCACGATCACATATTGCATACGATCGAATGATTGTGAACAGCGATGATCCAAAAAAACCGAGTATGGTGAAAGCTATGATGGTGTTTCCGATGAATGCGCATTGCTGTGTGTTTGAGATGATCAGAGTGGCACCCATACACGCAGGGGGGGATATCTAGGGAGTACATACCTCGTCACTAGAGTGCCAGAGGACTACGGTGATGAAGTATAAGGTACTCTGGAAGAGCGTGGTATAACGTATGATGAGGTATATGATGGTGGCACCGGAGAACCGACGCTGCCAAATTCTCTGCACCTCGGTCGCAAACGTCAGTGCAAAGTCATACCACACAAGCACTGTATTTCGAAGTATATTTATCAATATACGTATTACAAGCAACGCAATTCACTCACTCGAGGACGCCACAACCGCATAGCTGAAAGCCACTCTGCTCATACGATCGATGGGTTAGCAATTATGGGGCTGACAATCTGACGTAGCACACGTACTGACGGTAGAATTCGATCATGGATGAAGGGTCTATGGGGATGGGGATGGGGGGTTGAATAGGGTAACGGAGCGAGTCTTTTGAACCCGGGGTCTTAAAACGTGTCGAGATGTAGAGAACTCTCGGGATCGAAAAACTCACGGCAGGCCGGACTTAGAAGCACCGCGGAATCCGGTGGCGTGCAGCGGCGTGGCGTCGCTGTCGCCCAACGAACTGAGCCTGCAATTAGGGGGCGCGTATCGCAACAGCTCGCGTTGTAAATCTCTTCGACATGGTCGAAAAAGGTCGTATCACTGGGACTTTCTGTTTAGGAAAAATGATTGAGAGCCGCAAATAACCTGCGTTTCTCCGTCGAAGGAACCAGTTACTAGTGACATGAGCGTTGCACAGCACCTTCATGGCTCGAACCGAGCATGAGGACGTCGGAAAGCTCTAGAAAGAACATAATGGGTTTTATGAAACACAGAATACTCAAGCACTTACGATCACTATGAGCGGTGAACGTTAACTTTTGGGTGCCCAACTCGCGTGCCGCCGTGGTTCGGTTCCACCCCCAGCAGAGCATAACCCGCTCGAGTTACCTCTCTGTTGTTTATAGCGTCACGCATAAGGAAAATCGACATGAGTTATAGGGACTGGATGTTGTACGCGCATAGGCATACTCACCGATCTCCCTGAGAATGAAAACTGAGATGGACTGGGCAACGCCGTCGGCCCGTCATTGTATCAGTGCCGCTCCGACTCGGACGTCGGAGCCCTTACCGCGAGAATGTTGGAAACGATGTTGTTTCTGACCGCGTATGAGGCAGTTCGAAAACAACGCGTTTACGTCCTTGCCACCCTCTGGGACAGTGATGATAAGGGTGCTGTGGCGAGCTATTGGGAGAGTGGTGTTCAGCGTGAGTCAGGATGGTGAACGTAGACGAACTGAACCGAATCGATTCCATTGGTCACGTGACTGGAATGAGACTTTTCAGGGACGCTGTCCGACGAAAGGCTCCTCCCTTTTAACTCACAACTCTCATCCTGCTCAATCAATCTGTTACACTCTTCTCAGCACATGCATACTTTAGGCACGTGTCTATTTGGAATCCCCCTTAGAAGCACCTCAAAGGGAAGCAGGCCCGCACGCACTCCAACTTGATCTTCCAACTGGGATGGACTCGAGCTGTAGAGGGCCGCACTGCAAGAGGAGGAAGCTAGTTCGTGGTCAAAGTGAGGAATTTCTCCCCCCCTGGGTGTGCTTGTCTCGATTGGGGATCCCTGGAAGACGCAACTTCATGTGGCGCACCTTTGGCATGAGCTCGCAGGTCTCGAACGAGCGACTTAAGGAATCCATAGACGACCCCTATGAAACTACAAACAAAGTGGCGGACGCGCCGCACCACTGCGCAGCGGAGAAGCTTGAAAAATGACAGGAGCACAATCGTGTTCACGCTGCTGAGACAACTGTCTTGCGGCGCAAGCTGAAGGATTTCTTGTCAACGAACGAGTGGATTGATGCATGTGAGTTCCTCCTGCTCCACGAGGTATTGACGTCAGGAAGTGGCGATGTGACAGTGAGTCAGGGGGGAAACATACGATGACGCTGGGTGGGCGACTATCGCAGCGCAGAGATGCATGAGGGGATAATGCAGATTTCGTCGGAGTGCGAAGGGGGTTTTCCTCCAGAAGCGGTTGGAGCGGAGGGCGTGGTAGGACACTGTAAATGCATGCCCGCGTCCGTACGCTTGCTTGGGAGGTCTGTGACACACAGCGGGATGTAAATTACAGGCAGACGGCAGCGTCGAAGACCGAACCAAGCCAGGCTTACCAATGTTAACGGGCATTGGCTGGAGTTGGCGCGTGCGAGCTGTGAATCGCAAGCATTAACGCGTGAAAATCGGCATAAACGTGCTAGGCTCACCCTACACTCCGTCGCGCACCTCATCGCGAAGTCAAAATCTGCCTGACACGAGGGCTTGCGAGCCTGTTGTCCAGATCTAGCTCGATCTTGTCGCGCAGCTCAAGGAGGACAAGATACATAACCCGATGGAGTTCCTGCGTCACCACCAAGCACTAGCCGCGTACGTCTGTAACTCCACATCATGTCCATTTGTGCGTGGCTCACGCAATGAACGATACTCTGTTATGGAAGAACAGGGCGGCAGAGAAAGCGGAGTGGAGGGCGACACGGGAGCAAGACGGCAGCTAACCTCCGATTCGCGCCCACCTCGCGGCTCCGTTTGTTCATCGCGATGGACGAAGCTCCAATCTAAGTGCCACATCTACACATCCAGCGTATCGTGAGCCTAATGCGCCCATTTCATCCAGCTCTCCCACTTCGAGTCTTTGGGCCGGCGACATTATTGTCATGTACGAGCGGGCACGCCGCACGAGCACGATGAACTGTTGTCCTTCGCCTCGTATAATTTATTTCATTTCGTCCGCATAGCTCAATCAACGGTACTTTTGATTACCATGTCCCTCGGCCCTCTCTTACGCGGTTCTACTACGCAACGGCGTGTACGTCTAACTTGCCTCGGACTTTCCGCATGGCGAGACAAACCGCAGCAGTCGACCGCGCTCACGCCATACGCTAGTAGTTAACGATGAATAGATAAACGGACGTTCGAAGAGGATACGACACAAGTAGGGAAAGCTATCGACCTATCCTACAGCGCAGAAAACGTAGCGAGAAAAAGAGGAGAGCAGAACGGTGAACAGAGAATGGAGGGAAGCATAGGAGGATCACAAGGGACCATCATCCTAACGTACACGGCGAAGAGGCCCGAACCGTATGATTCGAACTGATCAAAGAAACCTCGCAACGTGTATATGCGAGACGTATGAGAAACCAGAAAAATCGGGTAAGCAGTCACAATTGGATGTGGTGAGAGGGTGGAATGACGAGAACCCTAAATGCAACTGTGAGTGAACGCGCAGAACGATCAAACGAGTGGAACAGTGATGAGCGAACGTGATAGCAAGCTCTGTGGTACGGGTGGTGGTAGAGGGGGTGGGGGTAGTAGGGGGTGCAAAGAACATCGCGAGACACGAGCTAGCGTGCCGTTGCAACTTCTGTAGACACACGCTCACGAGCGTAGGCGTGTCCACAGCGCGTTACGAGCAGGCGAACTCGCTGCACTGCGCGCACCGCTTCCGGGGACCGCGCGCGGTCCGGGGCCTTATCTTCGTCTTCATCTAGTCCTCGTGCTTCAACATCTTGATCCTAGTCCTGGTCTTCGTCTGGCAAAGGGGTCCGGATGGAAAGGGATGTCAATTGAGGAGAGAGTCGGATAAGGACCGGGACCGCGCGCGGTCCCCCGAAGGGGTGCGCGCAGTGCGGCAAGTTCGCCTGCTCGTGACGCGCCGTGGACACGCCCACGCTCATGAACGTGTGCGTCTCCGAAGTCGGCCGTGGAGGTCTGAGCAGGACGACGTAGATGATGTCCGATCAGGCTCAGCTGAGCGAACATCGCGCACGCCGCCGCAGAGGCGGCTACGGTACAAATTTGGGGGTGGTGACTACACGAGGGGGTGTGTTAGAAACGTCTACGCTGGAATGGGATCGACGCACCAGAGTTGCCATGTCTTGTTCTGTGGGTCAGCGATGCACCCGTCGGATGTGCCTCTTCAGGTCATGTTCGCGTGAATAGTCTTCACCACAGTTTTCATGTAAGCACGTGTATCTCCGCCCTTTCCTTCCGCAGTTACTGAGGTGGGAGTTGGCGTTGCGGGCGTATTTCTGGACTAAAGAGCACAAGGTTAGCATTTCACTACCATCCCGCATCGGGGATCAGGGCATACTTTTGCCACATCGAGGACAAGTCCAGGTATTCCCCCTGGGGTTGGTAGTAGGGATTTGTCTCATGTTGTGGCTATCCACTGATGCCGTGCTTCCTATCCTAGGGTCTCCTAGGGCGGTGTCATCCAATAAGGACATTATAGAAGCCTCCGCGTATGGCGATGAATCCCTGGCACATGGGAAAGTGGGAGAAGCAAAGGATGAAATGCTGCCCGGGGATGGAGTTGAATTTGAAGAGGAAGTATAAGAAGTTTCAGGAGGCAAGGGAGTAAAAGGAGAGCTTGTCTCGCTAGCGCAAGTAAAGGATTCCGATGAACTCAAAACGTCCCATGTGATCTCGGGATGGTCCCAGGCCGGCCCCCCTGGCATGTCGAGGTTAGAAGAGCTTCCGGTGCTGAGGGTGTTATCCTCTTCGAGAGGAGCAAGTACTCTGCATGCTTCTTCACCAATTGAACAAAGAAGGTCCTCCAATTGAGGCGGGAATAGGTGGTATGGGATACTAGTATCAGGTGCGGGAGTTCCGACCTCTGATCGATACCACCCGATATCGAAGGTGCTGTTGGAATCGGGGGCAAGAGTGGAGCTAGAGAAACGGTACTCTGATTCCCCGTAGTCAATGTTCCCAGAAGAGAAATGTTCGAAGTTGACGTAGTATGGCATAGGAGAAGGCTTAGAGGGCATAATGGGCTTGGGTGGAAGAGGATTGACGAGTCACCTCGCCCTTATATTGGCAGCGTCCCAATGCTGTGTCCGAGTAGGGAACCTTACTGCGGCCCACGTGTCATGGGCTTCTAGGAGAATGTCACACGACAAGGTCCGCAGCGCGCACTTCTTATGCCACGCCGCATGCGGCGGGCGCAACACATCCCAAGATCCATCAACCCAGAGCACTGTATGCATCATAGTCACCTCGATGCCGAACCTCCTGCATAGTCCGTTCACGAACACACTGACAGTTACAGAAAAATGCAGTAACGTATCACCGGAAGGCATTGCCGCATAGCTTTCCCAGAGCTTCCTAGGGAAGCCGATGCAAGTCCGTCCATGCGTAGCCAGCGCTCCCCGTCTGATCCTCTGTGTCCTTTCCGACTTCTTCATATTATTCCGGCGTCTTCTGCGGCAAGGCTGTCCACATCATCCTGTAGAAAGCTCTCGAATATGATCGGCGGTTGCCATCTGCGGAACTCGAGTAGGCTGGGGTATTTGGGCGCGCTGTCTCAGTTCGTGCTCCATCCGTATCACCGAGGGACAACGAGTAGCTGAATTGGACTAAGAGGGACGGGGTTCGTGATACAGGGTCCGTTGATAACCTCTCAGTGTGTGTATGCATGTACCGATGGTCAGGACAGTAGATTAGTCGCGATTCGCGGATTGAGTCTGCAATTCAAAATGTGCGTCACCTTCCTGGAGGAGTACCGCGATCATCAATGTATCTGTACCGAATGACGGCGGAGAAGAAATTCAAATCACGTCTGCAAAAGAAGGCCATACCGCAGGTAGCGTGGTCGAGATATAAGTTGAGTTGGGACTGTCAGAGAAGGTGAGTTGCGGGGGAACATCTTGTCTGGTAAGTCTCTACCACTCACGAGATACTATCTCTGGATCTATAGGGGAAAACGTCCTTAGATACCCCAAGGCTACACTGTAGCAAAAACGTGTCAATACCACGTCTCAAAGACAACAAGACGACGGAGGCAATTGACTGACGATCATGAAACATGGCGAACCTAGACGACGCACAAATATTAGAGGAAACCACTCCGATCAAAAAAGGTCATACATACTATTGAAAGCGTGTAGCACAGATAGCCGTACGCGAGGACGCATCGCATTGCCTAGCACCTTACATAAAGGAGATTCCCTTGATCCACATGAACAAGACAGGAACGGCATTGCAGGTCGACGTTGTCGTTGCCTGGGTCATAATATAGAGTTCGCAGAGATCGATTAATGTGGGGAAGGTAGTTTACCATGTGTCGAATGTCAGTGATGAGAACCCCAACGTAGCCCGGATCAGGGTATTCGTCGCCTTATCGTGTACAGCGCTTTCGAGTACACAGCGGGCTATATCTAATGGTGGGGCGCGGCAGCAGCGCAACGTGTATGGAGAACTGAATGATCTATCAAGGACAATCGTAGAGGACGCCGAAGTCACATCAAGGACCACGTACGAATCTTGGAAGAGACAGACTTTCGGAGCGTCACGTCTGCCAAGTTCATCTATCAACACATCTGCCAAACATAGAATGAGTACGGTTGTACCAATGAGAGGCGTCCTTGATAACGTTCAAGGCATACCTTATGAATAATTTGAGTAGCAGGTTCGTCTTTAAAGAGGTTAGCGCAACACCTCGAATGATATGATCCGGCTGCAGTTAGTGGAATGGCATGGCGCTTGGAACCGTTCTCGTATTGTTTACGTATCTGGAGAAGAGGCTTGGCAGTTCATGTTCCTCCAGTCCGCGCTGTAAATGTGGCATGCGACGGGGTATAGGTATATGAGGCAGGTCCAGCGACACTAGGGACTTCCACTTGTGGGCGCGGCGACGAGAAGCTATCACGAGACAGATGTATCAACGGTGCGAATGACAGGAAGCGTGGAGGGATATCCATATCGTGATGTATGGAGATCGACAACATGGTAAGAGACACTACTTGCACTCCGAGAGCAAGCCCAGAGAACGACAGTGGACAAGCATTTTTCTAGACGCTTGAGACACGTGGAAACCACGCGGGGCCAAAGCCACACCGCCGCGGCGGATGATCGCGGACCTCCAAGACGCGGACTGTTACAGCTGGTTGCAAGTCGATAGACCGCGATCAAAAACGTTCATCTAGGAAGTTTGAAAGTCCGCCAACTTATGTCATACAGGCGCCTACGAATAACGTCTCCTCCTGTTTCCCCAATGCAAGTCAACAAAAACGCACAACACTGTAAATAGCTTCTGTTCGTAGTATGTGTCCGAATATGCAGTTTTCAGATATAATCAGATATTCTTGATTGCATTTTCTTCTGAATACGACAGTGCACGGTGCTAGGAGTCTGGGGCAACTTAGTCTAATCAGGCCCGGTCCAGCCAGGTCGGCTGGGCCGGAAAGACAAACGCTGGCGGACCTTGAAGATTTCTAGACGAACGTTTTTGATCGCGGTCTATCGACTTGCAACAAGGTGTAAGTTGAACACCTGGACCATGGGCCTCGTTCCGTTCCAGCTTGTCTCGCGCGCGACAGAAGATTCTTAGCCATGCATCAACACTGCTAAGGTATGTGAGCCCTGAGTCCTAAGTAATGACTATAGATGACCTACGTATTTGACTTTTAGGCCCAGTTTCTGCTGTCACGGCGGCAGGGTACCGCATCTAACCCTACACTCTTGAAGACATTCTTCCATTGTGTCGAGAAAGCGCCAAGTGTGTGGCAAATCTCTCAACCCAGCCGAACATATAGAGGGTCATGGCCACGAAACACATCAAAGCGTCTCACTTCCATTCCGACGAGAAAAAAGCACAACAGCGCTCTTCTATCCATCGCTGCCTTGGCTAACTAGTTCGAGAGAAAACATACACCCGATGTCTTTAATTATGGAAGCCTAGAAGACTTCCGCGCGGCTCGCCTCCAGCCTCTCCCCGCGTTAAACCCAGGCCCCAAGCTTCCATCAAGAACTCCCGCCTCCCCGCACCCGCCCAAACATCCCCTCGACACAGGCACATCACCGCGACGCCCCGCGCGCGCCCTCCAAATAGCCTCACCCGAAGTATGAAGGCCCCGCGCGACCCAGGCGGCCCGCCGCGTCGCCCCACCTGACCGCGCGCCCCCGCGCACGAATAGCCCCGAAGATCGCCCGGCCGCTCTGCGCGCGCCCCTCCGCGCGTCACGCGGCCCGCCGCGCCCTATTCCTGCGCGGCGCGCGGGGCCCCGCCGGGCGCATGCCATAACGCGCGGGACGCGGCGGGGGGCACGCGCGATCGCGCCGTGCCCTCACGCGTCCGGGTGGCGTTAGCCGAGGGGGGCTATAGCCTATATAACGGGCCCCGCGCGGGGGCGGGGCGCGACGTGGACGGCCCTGGGCTTTCGACTACTGGTCTGCATCTCGTTCCTCGACGCGCACTTGCTTACGGCACGGCGACATGGTCACTGGCACGACAGGACGCTTCGTAGCGCTGAGCCTCCTCGCCGCGGCTGCGGTCGGGGCGGCGGTAGTGCCGCCGGCGGCAGCCCAGCTGGACGCGCGGGGGGCGAAAACGGGGCTGAACCGCGCGGCGCGGGCGGCGGGCAAGCTCTACTTCGGGACCGCGACGAACAGCGACCAGTGGAACGACACGACGTACTTTGGCATCCTCAAGGACGGCGCGGAGTTCGGGCAGATCACGCCCGCGAACGTGATGAAGTGGGTGCGTTGCGCGTCCCGGTGCCCCCTAGCACGTCGCGCAGGCTTCTTCTCACTCCGGTCCTCCATAACCCCCTACCCCCCTCCGGCCGCTAACACCGGGCGTAGTTCGCGACCGAGCCGTCCCCGGGCAACTTCACGTTCCACGACGCGGACATCATCGCGAACTTTGCGCGCAGCACCGGTAAGAAGCTGCGCGGGCACAACTGTGTGTGGCACAACCAGCTGCCGGACTGGGTTGCGGACGGGACGTTCACCTCTCCCGAGCTCGCGTTCATTGTGGAGCGTCACTGCTCGACGCTTGTCGGACACTACAGGGGCCAAGTGTGAGTGCTCCATACCTTCCCCTCCCGCTGTCTGTTACGCACGCGAGGAGAACGCTAACGCAGCCCGTGTCGCGCGTAGATGTGCGTACCTTTCCCTGCCCGTCCAGGGCGCGTCCCATAGTAAAGCAGCCTGATCCTGAACCCGGTGTCGAACAAAGACAGCTGGGACGTGATCAACGGTGCGCGCCCCCCGCGCCCGCGCTCCGACGCGGCGCCCCCGCCGCGCGTCAGCTGACGCGGAAATTGTGCAGAACCCTTCAACGATGACGGGACGTTCCGCCAGGACGTCTTCTCCGAGACGCTCAACACGAGCTACATCCCGATAGCCCTGAGGGCCGCGCGCGCGGCGGATCCGCACGCGAAGCTGTACATCAACGACTACAACATCGAGGGCGTCGGCAAGTCCCGCTGTTTCCTCCCGCCGCCCCCGCCGCTCCGCGCGCCCCTCGGGCGCGCGCCGCGCTAACCCCACTCTCGCCCCCTTTGTCCTTTTGTCTCTCCGCAGGCGCGAAGGCGACCGCGATGAAGGCGCTCGTGCAGGAGCTGCAGGCCGCGCGCGTGCCCATCGACGGCGTCGGCATCCAGTCGCACCTGATCGTCGGGCAGGTGCCCGCGACGTTCCAGCAGAACCTCGAGGAGTTCGCCGCGCTCGGGGTCGAGGTCGCGCTCACGGAGCTCGACATCCGCTTCGAGGCGCTCCCGCCGACCGCGGCCGGCGTCGCGCAGCAAAGGGCCGACTACGAGGCCGTCGTCGCCGCGTGCAACGCCGTGCCGCGCTGCGTGGGCGTCACCGTGTGGGACTTCACGGACAAGGTGCGCCGTTCGCGGAGTCGCCGCGGGGGGCGCGACGCGCGGGTGGTGTGTGCCTGTGGAGGCCGTAACTGACGTGAGCGGCGGTGCTTTGCAGTACTCGTGGATCCCGGGAACGTTCCCGGGCCAGGGCTCGGCGTGTCCGTGGGACGAGGTGGGTCGGAGTGGCTTGTGGCTTGAATGTGTGCGAGCTGCAGCCCTGACGTTTGGGCACGAAGGACTATGTCAAGAAGCCCGCTTACGGCGGGATTATCCAAGGATTCCAGTAGGGTGGCGACGAAGAAGGGGGCGGGACGCGCGCGTGTATGTCATTGTGGATCTAAACACGAGGCGGGAGAAACGGGGTGTATGTCCAGTGGTAGCTAAGCGCCTGCTTCTGCATGACATCATGGAGGCCATGACGATGCGGCTAAGCCACCTGCGGCTGCGAAATAGGATGATGACGTTCTTTTCGGTACCCTGTCGGTGTGGGGGTAGTTGTGTCGTCCGAAAAAGCCAAAAACAAAAATGTGGACACACTGGGAATTGAACCCAGCACCCCCCGCAGGCGGATTTCGCGTTGAAATTGCTAAGCGGATGTGATAACCAACTACACCATGTGCCCGTTGAAGAGGACGATGTGTGGCCAGCTAACACAGGCACCTGCAGACCCCCGCGATTCCGCCACCAGATAGGCCCGAATCTCGGCTAGAGAGAGGGAGGCCCCCTTTGCTCCGCTCCCCCACGTTCCCCACATTCCCAGCGCCGGCTCCGCGTTCGCCGCTGCGGAAGAAGCGGCTTGTCAGCGGGACACACTTCGCGTGTCCGCCTGGCGTCGAAAGCCAATCTCGCTGCGCCAGGGCCAGAGTGGGCCCGAATGGTGACTAGCCGGGAACGCGCTCAGCGGATGCAATCCCCCAGGAGTGGTTTTTATCAAGGTGTGCCTGTTTGTCATGTGTATATGCGTCTTGATTGCCCTCGGTCTGGATCTGGGTAGATGTGCGGACGGAGAAGCGACCCTTGGCGTTGGCGTTGGCGTGGAGTCTGGAGATGAGGCCGGCAGCGGGTGCGACGGCAGACTCAGGGTGGAACAGGGGCGGGCGACGTTGCGCGAGACGGGCGAGACGGCGCAGCGTCGGGCGTGGGGCACACGTGGGGGACCCTGCGAGGGCCGCGCTGGAGCGTGTGGTGGGGCGTGCGCTGGAGCTGACCGCAGAGGCGGCGCGGGCAGCTCGAAACGGGGCCGGGGACGTGCGGGCGTGTGGGCGGGCGGGCGAACGGTCGGGGGTGGACAGACTGGATTCACTGGAATGCGTCTCGCGCCGAGTCGAGCTTTATTGCGCTTACCTCACCGTCCACGACGATCAATCCGCGAACGATGACGTTAGGCCATATGGGCCACCGACTGGGCCGCCAACGTCCGTCCCACATATGGCCTCCCTTGTGCGGCCCAGGCGCCCGCCCGCCCCAGCGGAGCCAGCCACGCCGCCAAAGGCAGCCCACTTGCCACATCGTCTCTCCGAGGCGCCAGTCCCAGCGCCCGTCCCCGCCCACTCCTCCTCCTCCGCGG